>WNWK01044337.1:0-15138 GCA_009830355.1 Cherax destructor | reverse complement strand
TATTTATCACAGATTTCCAATAAAGAAAACATTCACTAAAGAGGAAGATATACAAAGACGTTTTTTAACATAGAACTAAAGGACGGGGATAGAATTTGTATACTGGGGAAGGGCGAGAGGAGACAATATTAAGGAACACAATGGAAATAAGACAGACAGTCCTCGATGACGCACTGACTTTTTTGGGACCCTTTGGGTGGCTAACCATGGGGGAAAAACCGAACACATCTTATTTTTTCTTATCACCGGATGAGATATTTAAATCAAACCCCGCCACCACACAAATGTATAATCCCAACAGGTGAGCCAGTCACTACCCCTCACATCAGGGGAACACCTCAGGCACTAGCCCCCACATCGGGGATACACACTCGGGCCCCACCCTCACATCGGGATACACACCGGCCCCAGCACACATCGGGGATACCCCTCAGGCACTAGACCATCGGGGATACCCCTCGGGCACTAGCCTAAATCAGGGATACACACTAGGCACTAGCCTAAATCAGGGATACCCCTCAGGCACTAGCCTCACATCGGGGAAATACACACTCAGGCACTAGCCCACATCGGGGATACACACTCAGGAAATTAGAATCACATCAGGGATACACCCGGGCCCCAGCCTTACATCGGGGATACACCCCTTGGAAACTAGCATCACATCGGGGATACCCCTTTTGGGAAACTAACATCACATCAGGGATACTCACTAGGCACTAGCATCCCCTCAGTGATACAAATCGGGCACTAGCATCACATTAGGATCCACCATGCATTAGCCTCACATCAGGGATACACACTCAGGCACTAGCATCACATCGGGGATACACTCTCAGGCACTGGGCACCATCAGGGATACCCCTCGGCACTATCATCACATCAGGGATACACACCGGAAAACAGCATCACCTCAGGGATACACATTTAACACTAGCATCACATCAGGGTTTAACACTCGGGACCCCAGCATCACATCAGGGATACACACCGGCACTAGATCACATCAGGGATACACACTCAGGCACTAGACCACATCAGGGATCACACTCAGGCCCCAGCATCACCCCGGGGATACACACTCAGGCACTAGCATCACCTCAGGGATACACACCGGCCCCAGCATCACATCAGGGATAACACCTAAAGGCACCAGATCACATCAGGGATACCCCCTCGGGCACTAGCATCACATCGGGGATACACACTCAGGCACTAGCATCACATCAGGGATACACACCCCAGGCACTAGCATAAATTCAGGGATACACCCAGGCACTAGCATCACATCGGGGATACCCCTCAGGCACAAACCCAAACCACTAAAACCTAACAGGGTTCCTCTAATACTCAAGACCTGGAACATAAAGAGATTTAAAAACATCATTATCAAAAAAAATCACCGCTGTTCCTCAAAACCAGTTACACCCTCATATCACAACCCCGGTTAACCCCAACAAATCCATGGGTTTTTTTGCTTGAATATGCAACAACGAGACAGACTTTACCTAATGGGAGGAAAACATCCATCCCGGGGAAATTTCTCACCTGCTTAACTGTTTTTAATTTATGATGGCCATACTGCTGGTTGGGGGAGTTTACAAAATTTTTGTGACCCAGAAGTGCTATCCAGGCTCTTATATATCACCTGGCAGGGACAAACAGGCAGTGAAAACAGGCAGTGCCCCAATACAGGCAAAAAAAAACAGGAGGAAAAAAAAAACAGGCAGTAAAATACAGGCAGGATAATACGGGGAACAAACAGGCAGTGCACAATACAGACAGTGCACAAACAGGCAGGGGCACAAACACAGTGCACAAACAGGCAGGGAAAACAGGCAGTGCACAAACAGGCAGTGACAAACAGGCAGTGCACAAAAAGGGGAGGGATAATACAGCTTTTTACTACATTTTTTGGGAACCCACATGCAACATGTAAAGGTACTCTTATAAACTATATACGCAAACAATTTTTTTAACACATTAGGGGAAATATAAGAATAGTTAAAATTTTATAACCATGATGTTTAAAGAGGTGGACCGGTAAGAAAAGGGGAAATATTTCCCGGTCAGATGACCAAAAGTTCCAGGAGGGCCATCATAAAACCCAACGTTTGTCGGGAAAAACCTTATTTTTTCCCTTTTGAGACAATTTTGGGGTTGATTTTGACCAGTGTGGGCCCCATTTTTTGGGAAAAAATTTGGGGAAAAAATTAAAAAACCCCTTTTTATGTGATTTTTTTTTTAATGTCAATCCGATAGCCTCAACCCTTCAATGTTAAACCCACGGGTGTTGTTGGGGTATTAGTCTGAGATAAAAATGAATGATTTAATAGTTGGGTTTTATAGCTGGTTTTTTTTTTTTAAAAAAATTTAAATTAGATATGAGTTGTGTATTTCCTTATTAACCATTTTTATTGAAGAAATCGAGACAGGGGGAAAAGCCACTTCTTATTCTTTTTTAAACCTTCAATTTAAATTTCTTAACTGCTTCAAACTTACCCCCCTTTTTCACTATTCCATTCTAGTATATTAATTAAGGCTCAGGGAGGGGGGTATCCCCGGGGAAAAAAAGGGAAAGGCCCAAACCCTTGGGCCCGGTCCAAACACCCACCCCATCTTTAAAAAACACTAAAAAAACAGCTAAAAATAAAAACCAAGCTCGTTAATCCTTAATTAAAAATTTCCCTATTTGAAAATTACAACTCATCTTCCTTAAATTTCATTATGTCCCTAAATTAAGTTTTTTTTTTTCCCACATTTAAGGAAAAAAGGCCCTTTCCAAAAAACGAAAGTATTAGTTTTAACTTGTAAAGATTTTCACAGCTGGCGATGGAAACTGCGATGGTTGCAATTGAAGAGCAATGTGAAGATAAGACGCTCTTTTTCCATATTGAACAATAAATTGAAATTTTTTAGGGCTGAATATTTTCATGTTGGCCTGACTTGATGGGGGCTTCCGCACCCAAAATTTTCTTTTAGCTGCTGTCCATCAACATCAGAGCTGTTAAAATTTTTCCCCAAACCGCATTTTCTGTAGGGGGGTTAGTCGGGGCCGTAACACAGGTCCCCCGAACGAGAAGAAAAACCCCAAAATTGGCATCAGTTTTGTGCAAAAGACCCAAAAACCCTTTTTTCTGTTTTCTGTGAAGACGGTCGAGTGTTCCCTTCATGACTTCCATTTCCCCGGGGGAAACCCCCGGGGGTCTCCCGAGTTCTAATCACCCCTTCGTTTTTTGTCTCTGACGTCTTTCCCTTCAATATTCCATTCTTGACAGAGACCGGGGGCCTTCTTCGGGCTCCCCTAACCAACCTCCTTTTCCCTCACCCAAAAGGGTCTCGGAGGATTTTTAAATCTATTTCCCCCGTGGGGGTTTTTGCTTGGGGCCTGCAGCCCTTTTGAATACGGTTAATGGGGGAAAGAGTACTTTGTTCCAAAATCCTAGCAAAATCAGAAAATCGTAACTCAACATGCTGTTATACAGCTGCCTTGCGTCACCCTTTTTTTTCACTGGTCTCGTTTTTTTTGTCTGTCATGTCCGGGGGAACGGGAAATATCTCCCCAAAATTTCTTTTGACTGGCTTCACTGTTTGTCCCTTTTTCACTCCCCCCCGGGTTTCCGGGCCCCCCCTTAATAACCACCCGGCCGGCGTTTTTTGATTTTTTTTCCCCCCGGGCTGAACGAGAAAGGGAAAACGTAGAGAGCCTTTGATGGTTTCAAAAAAAGTGGGCCATCATTGTATCCCACGGGTGTATGTACACCCCCGTTTGGGGGAGTGATTGCCCAAAACCCCAAACATTCCCGGGGTTGTTTTTCTCACTTATTCTATGATGAACACCACTTCTGTGTCCAGTCATCACAGCAGCGTTGTAAAAGCACTGTTACTCAAAACCTTACCTGTTTCGTCCTTCTCTAGCTGTTTAAGTTGTTTTTCAAAAAGTTCTGGCACCCTTGTGGCTTATCGGATAAAACCAAAAGGACTTCAAAACACGGACTGTTTTCCTCTAAAAAATCAACACCCATGTAGGGGTTGGTGGGGGTTTTTGAAAGCTGAGTAAACCTTTTAAAATTTTACTCTCCAAAGCCGCCCAAACAACAAAAAAAATAACAACAAAATTTATAAATGACGAACCAAACAAACATATATTCAATTCCTCCTACTGCCCCCAACCCCTTTTTTTCCCCCTTTTTCCAAAAATTACATTTACACCCAACTTATAAACCCCAACCTATCTGGAGGTTTGCAATTTCTGCTGGAACGGGAAATTGGGGGGTTTTGCGCTGTCCTGGGGTGCCCCCCTCTTCTCTCCCCGGCTGGTTCCCTTATAAAAACCCCCCAGGAGGTTCTTCCTGGTTTTAACCTGTTTTTTAAGTTTTTTAAACCATTATTATCTGTTGTGGGCAGCCCCTTTAAACCACCCCTTACTGCTTCTGGTACTGTTGGAATCAGTTTGTTCTCCACTCCAAAACCCTTTTGGCATGAGCTGACCCTATATGCCTTTTCCTTTCATGTTCCCAAAACCCCTCTAATTAACATTTTAAATTTCCCAACCCCCTTAATACCTCCAAAATTTTTCCCCTTCCCCCCCCAAGGGCCCCCTTTTCCCCAAAAGTTCCTTGCATACACAGCATCATCAACTTTTTATTCACCCTTTTAAAGGTCACCAGCAGGCATGTTAGGCAATGAATTGTCCTCTTTAAATGACTTTTGACAGCCGATACGGGGATTTTAAAAATTTCCCTTTGAAACATCTTTTTTGCTGGTGTCTTATTTGTGGAGGAATAAAATTTTTTTCCTATGGTTATAAAGAACCTAAATAATCTGGTATTGAGAAAAACCTTTTTGTAAACTTTTAAACCCTTTCCTTCAATGCCCTTTCCCGCCCTCCCCCCAGACCATTTGATAAAGGATGGTATGGGGCGGGGGAAACATTTTTTAATATTTATTTTTACAAGAAGGTTTCCAGCTCTTGTAACAAAATAAGGCATTATCTGACAAAACCCTTTCGGGTAAAAAAAAATTCAAAAGGTTTTCCCTCTCCATAGTAACTGTGGATGTCAGGGACTAGTTATTTGACATCTAAGAACCCAATTCCCAAAAAAAATTTTGGGCCCTCAACAGGACCTGCATAATCTTATGAAAAGACCAGGGTGCCCCAGTGCTGGGCAAGATAGGACGGGAGATAAATTTTGGGCCCAAAATTTCCCTGAAAACAAAGGGGACAACTTTTTCACTTGCAATATCTTGGTCCATCTTTGGCCACCAGACCCACGGGTTAGCTTCTGTTTTCATAGCATTGATACCATTATAAACCTATATGCAGATGCCCCAAATCCTTACATCTCTTTTACGGGCACTACCACTCTATTTCTATACAATAATACATTATCATGAAATTTTCAGATTTTGTTTTGGGACTAATTTATAATCAAAATAAAAATACCGTTTTTTAAACATCCATATTTAAAAATTTTTACACTTGGGAAATACAGCATCTATCCCAGTTTCCTTTTTTTTTTGGTCAAATAAAGGGGTTTAAAATTTTGGGGAACCCCTTTTTACTAACCCCACATTTTCCAAATTAAAATGTTTCAAGCTGTGATCTTCAATAGGTAACCCCAACAAAATGCATCTGCAATAACTTTTTCCTTACCAGCCTTGAATGAAAATTCCATAATCATACTGAGCTAATAACAGACCCCAAACCCAAATTCTGGATTTCTTTACTGGAATATTTTTCCCTTTTTCCAAAAAAACTTCAAGGGTTTTTTTTTTTTTATGATCTTGGAGCAACAAACTTTTCCTGGGAAAAAAAAATATCAAAATTTAAAAAGCATACCCCAAAAAGCTAACCTTCTTTATCTTTTAAAATAATTCTGTTCTGCCGGAGAAAGCCATTTGCAAAATACCAAGGGGTTTTTCCCGGCCATTTACTACCTGGATTAAACACATCCAACACCCCCCAGAAGAAGCATCAACCTCAATTTTTAAAAGGATGCTCTTCCCCTAAAAATTTGTCAACAAAGCTGAACACTCCAATTTTTTTAACCTTTTAACAGCTTCCCCTTCCACTGAAGACCAAACCCAAAAAGAGCCCCCTTTTTTAAAAATCATGCAATTTAAAATTAAAAAAAAAAATTCTTAATAAAAATTAAATTGTCACCATCCCCCCAAAAAAACTGAACTTCTCCTACAGATTTTTGGGGAAGGGAAATTTACAAGAGCCCCCACCTTTTGAAAAAGGGTTTAAAACCCGCCCCGAAACTAATTTTAAAATATGCAATAAAATCTGGTTTCAACCAATTTACTTTTCCCTTTTTTCCCAAAAAACATTATGCCTTTTAAAATACTTTAACACCCTTTCCTGAGTCTGAATCATGTCAACTTCGGGGCCAAATATTATGATATTACTAAATAGGGGCAAACCCCCTCCAGGTTAAAAAACAATTTGGAAATAAATTTTGGGGAAAAACCAGGAGATTTGGGAAAATTCCCAAAAGGAATCTCTTAATTTAAAAAATCCCCGTGGGTTTTAAAATTAAAAAAATTTTCCCCCATCTACAGGTATCAAAAGATCCTTCCTCCAATTTTTAAAATTTTTAACCTTTACCCACTACGCAAAATTCCTCAACCTGGGAAAGGGTATTTTTCAAAATGAAATTTTTTTTTACAAAAATCCCCCATATATTCTTAGACTTTAAATCCCCTTTTTAAAAAGGGGGTGCAAGACCATTTTACTTTTGCCAAAAGGCCCAAAATGCCTTTTTGCACTAATTTTTTAAATTTTTTCTCAATCATCTCTTTGTGAAAAAATGGTACTGGCCGTGCTTTCACAAACTTAGGAACAGCATCACTTTTCACATTGAATTTTGGCCCGAAGATGGGGAAAAGGTTTACTAGAATCTACCCTAAAAATCTAACATTTTCTTCAGCACTGTCTAGTTTGTTAATTTTTGGAGATTCATCCAATCCAGCAAGGTAAACCCTACCTTTTTTTTGAGGTTTTCCCCCACAAGTTACTTTAAGGGTTTCCCCCATTTAAAAAACTTGTGACACCCTTTAAAAATTATTATATCTTTCCAGAAACCACCTGTCCCAGAAAGGGTTTTTTTTCCAAATCAAAGCATTTACCCTCCCGAACATCTCAATTGGCCCCAAATGCCCTCCCAGTCTTTGGATAAAGTCGAAAATGGACGCCCCACTGGGGCAATTTAAAAATAAATTTTGATTGTTAATGATAAACCCCTATTTCTCTGCCTTCATGGAAAACACTCTATCCTCTTTAAAGGGATATAAGCTCATCACTTTCCCCATCCCCTCTGAAATCACCCTGCCCTCCAGCACCTTAATTGTTTGTTTTAGGATATCTCTTTTACTGTTTGTCCTTTGTCCTGTTTTTGTCAATACTGAATTTGATAAGTTTTTGGAGACATTTTGAATTTTCCACACCTCTTCTCAAGTGGCCTTTTTTGACACTTTTCAGAAAAAGCAAACCTACAAATACTACTACTGTGCTGGAAACCCCCAATGTTTACATTTCAGCATTAATCCCCTTGTACCGCAGGGAAAAGTTTTGATCTGTAACAAATGCCTGTTCCCAAATTCAAAAAATTTGTCAAATAGTTTTTCAGACGAAATCCAAATTTTCTGGGGAAATAGGTGAGGAAAAAAACACTTCATCCACCACCGCCATAAACAACTGGTCCCTCACTCTGGGGTCAAAATTTCCCCCAAAAGGGGACAAAATTCACAGCCAATGCTTTTAAATCTGTATATAATTCATGCAAGGACTCACCCCGTTGTTTTTTCCTCTGCTTGAAAGCCAACAAACTGCGGGGGTAGGCTGGTTTCACCCATAACTTTTTCAGGGGCCCTACCAAGTCGTCGTAACGCTTGTGGGAATTCTGGGGGCACACACATTACCTAAAAAACTTAAATTTCTGATCCCAGGGACACTAGCAAGAAATTCCTCTTGTTATCTTTCTCTTTAACCCCAAGTGAGCGAAATTGGCTTCCAACAAGCTTAGCCAAAGCTCCAAAGAAATCTTACGTGGGTCGAAAGGTTTTTCCCAAACCCTTTCCCTTTTGATGCTGCCATTCTGCCACTTGTTGCTGTTGATCACCGCCCCGCTGCAAAGCCCTTTGGGCAATATCCCCTACTTGGGCCCCATTGGCCCACTATCCTTGGCTCCCCGATGATTTCCCTCCTCGTCGCCACCCGTAGTGGTTGTAGGTTATTGAAAACTGATTAACCCAAAACCCCCTCCATAACAACAACAACAATAACCCAAAACAATTATAAAAGACTGAACCAAACAAACATATAAAATCCTCCCACTGCTCCCAACCCCCCAAATCCACATACCTCACCCTTCTAACTGCCCCCCGGTGTGTCTGATCCCGGGGTCGAATCGAACATGAGACCCAAATAATTGCCTTTAAGAATGCTTCTCAATAAACTCACGAAAAGTGGATCCATCGTGGATGAATTCGTTCTGGAACCCCGGGGAAAGATAAGACGTGGATCAAGGATGACTTTCCCACGAGTGAAGTGTTCTTTTATGAGAGGGTCAAAAAATGGCCAGTACTTTTCAGTAAGCCAAGGAAATTTTCCACACTGGAGTCATCGTCCAGCTGAAATGACTCGCTGTGTTTTTTAAGTCCGGAAAATTTTTGGGGAAATGAAGGGTTCTCGTCAAGATATCCTCCACTTCTGCTTTTCCCCTTTTTAATTCTGTGACCAAATTCTGCGTCAATAACTCCTCTGTTTTTAGCTAAATTTATTTTTATTTCCTTTTCCCGTGTGTGAAGCCTCCCCCTTTATGCCTAGCATTTTCGTGAACACTGGGTCCATTGAGGTGCTTTCCACTGCTTCAATGAGGGTTGATGGTCTGACATGGAATATAAAAGATAAAAGATACAAAATGTAGCTTTTGGAAGAGGAAAACCAGCCATGAGCAGTCACTTTCTCACTACGACCGTTACTCAATTTCCTGTTGCACCAAGTTTTATTCATTGAGCGGTTATTTCTTGGTCGGAAAGGCCCCTTCATTGTTTTGGAAATATTTCAGACAGAATTGCTTTTCCAGTATCCTTGTCGATCTTCAGAAGTCCAATGTCATGCTGTTCAATTACTTCTGGTATGACAGTTCGAGGCGCTTCGACACAATCCAGTACACTAGCTTCAATGTCGTCAGATTCAATCTCGTCAGGTAAATTCTCGTTAATAAACTCAACATCACCACCACCACCATCGTCTTCCCCTCCTGTCATGTCCACGTTCTCTCTGGCAGCCTCACTTTTAATCTCGTCATGTGACGTATTTATACTTGATCCACCTCCGGATTCTAACAAACTTGTAGCATGTGCAGGCGACTTTATGGAACGTGTCGAACAACTTGTTCCGAGCTTTTCAAAGAAGGTCATGAAGAACTTACTCTTCTTCATGGCTTCCTACGCCTCCAACTTTCGTCTCTTCCATCCTTAACTCCACTTTCCTTCTTCGTGAAGAAACGTTTCATGGTCTTCTTACACAATGTTCTGAAATAAAGAGATGGCACTCTTAATAAGAAAATTAAATTTCACAGATTTTTGCAAAAAATCCTAGACAGCCTCCATAGTTTGCCAGTTGTCACTGAGCAGTGGTACTGTGAGGTATGTGTAGCTAATCCTAGTGCTTCTCACTCATAATAATCAAAGATCATACATCGGAAGATTTTTTTTTTCCAATATCCGAGGATGGCATGTCTGATATTAATAGAAACTGCTCAGTAGCGCCCTCCTTCAAGTGGCACCCAGTACACGTACCATACCTGCCATACCTTAGGTACGCCACTGGCTCAGAGGGCTGGGGTTATGCAATACGGGGATACCTCTCTCGAATCGCGAGCGACTGACATGTATCTAGATATATAAGAAAATCTAAATAACATGTAATGCAAAGCTTCTAGAATGAGACATATAAGAGGAGTTTCATCACTCAATTGTTGATAATTTTCGAAATATTGAAAGTGAGTACATTTTACCAACATTTTAGTGGTAATGTAGCCTACATAATGATTGTAGACTGTGTACTGACTGTAGACTGTGCAATGACTGTAGGCTGTATAATGACTATAGACAGTGTGTATAATGACTATAGACAGTGTGTATAATGACTGTAGACTGTATAATGACTGTAGGCTGTGTAATGACTGTAGACTGTGTAATGAATGTAGACTGTATAATAACTGCAGACTGTGTAATGACTGTAGACTGTATAATGACAGTATACTGTTGTTGGTAACAAACTACTGCTGTTGTTAGTAAGAATAAACTGCTGTTGTTAGTAACAATAAACTGCTGTTGTTAGTAACAATAAACTGCTGTTGTTAGTAACAATAAACTGCTGTTGTTAGTAACAATAAACTGCTGTTGTTAGTAACAATAAACTGCTGTTGTTAGTAACAATAAACTGCTGTGTTAGTAACAATAAACTGCTGTTGTTAGTAACAATAAACTGCTGTTGTTAGTAACAAAAAACTGCTGTTGTTAGTAAAAAAAACTGCTGTTGTTAGTAAAATAAACTGCTGTTTGTAAAATAAACGCTGTTGTTAGTAAAATAAACTGCTGTTGTTAGTAAAAAAACTGCTGTTGTTAGTCAATAAACTGCTGTTGTTAGTAAGAATAAACTGTGTTAGTAAAAAAACGCTGTTGTTATAAAAAAAACGCGTTGTTAGTAACAAAACTGCTGTTGTTAGTAAAATAAACTGCTGTTGTTAGTAAAATAAACTGTGTTGTTAGTAACAATAAACTGTTTTTTGGGTAAAAAAAACGCTGTTGTTAGTAACAATAACTCTGTTGTTAGTAACAATAAACTGCTGTTTTGAAAAAAAACTACGGGTGTTAGTAAAATAAACTGCTGTTGTTAGTAAAATAAACTACTGTTGTTGTAAAAACTCGTTGTTAGTAACAAAAAACATGTGTTAGAAACAAAAAACCTGTTTTTGTAACAATAAACTCGTTGTTATAACAAAAACCTTTTTTAGTAAAATAAACTCTGTTGTTAGTACAAAAACGGCTGTTTTAGTAAAATAAACTCTGTTGTTAGAAACAAAAAAAAAACCTGTTGTTAGTAACAATAAACTCTGTTTTGTAACAAAAAAATACTGTTGTTAGTAACAATAAACTGCTTTTTTAGAAAAATAAACTCTGTTGTTAGTACAATAAACTCTGTTGTTAGTAAAATAAACTCTGTTGTTAGAAACAATAAACTACTGTTGTTAGTACAATAAACTCTGTTGTTAGTAAAATAAACTACTTTTTGTAACAAAAAAAATACTGTTTTTGTAAAAAAATCTGTTTTAGTAACAATAAACTGCTGTTGTTAGTAAAAAAAACCCCTTTGTTGTTAGTAAAATAAACGTTTTGTTAGTAACAATAAACTGCTGTTGTTAGTAAAAAATAAACTCTGTTGTTAGTAAAATAAACTTGTTGTTAAAAATAAACTGCTGTTGTTAGTAACAATAAACTGCTGTTGTTGGAAAATAAACTGCTTTTTTTAGTAATAATAAATGCTGTTTTAGAAACAATAAACTACTGTTGTTGATTTAACGTTTTTTGATATCTGGTGGTATCAGGTTCATGGATGTTGATACATTGCTCTTAAAGGCCTCTGGCCCCCAGCTTTTCATTAGTCTGCTTCATTAGTCTATTTTCTCTGACTTCACTACATTGTTATGGTAGTGGGCTAAATTGGGAAAAAGTCCTCCCTTTTTTATCTCTTTTTTTATTGCATATGTTTCTCCTCTCTCCTGGGGGGAAAATTTTCGTTCTTTTAGCTTTCCCAGTAATTTAAATACTTTATTTGTTCAGTGCTGGCAGTAAATGCCCTTTTTATTTTTCCATCTATGCTGCCTGGCTTCGTCTGACTGGTACTGTCAACACCGAGCAGTGCTACGAGCAAGAGCGCACAAGTGATTTGAATAATGTTGTCGGTACCTGATCAGCCAGGCTGTGGTTCGTACGTTGGACTGGGGCGGCCAGCAGTAAAAGCCTGGTTGATCAAGCTTGATCCAACATGAAGCCTGGTCACAGACCGGGCCGCAGGGCGTTGACCCCTGGGAAATCCCAGGATACCCAGGATTTGCATTATTTCTCTAAGTTTGAAAGCTCTCATTATCAAAGCTATTATTTTGGTGTGGTGTTTACAACATGTACGTTATCATATTCTTTTAAAATTGGGCGCTAAATTTTTCCAGGGCTTTTTCATGTTCTTTTGTTTTTTTGATAACTCTTGTGTTTCATATACCTTTGCTTTTGCGTTTCTCCCTTTTTTTTTTTATATATGAGCAATTGGGGTGGGTTTTGTATTGAACATCATGTTATTTTTCCCCCACCCACCATAAGACACTATTTATTGCCCTTGTAGTTTTTGGGTTTTCTATCGTTTAATTTTTTCGCCATCTTTTAAGGATGATACAAAGCCGTTGTTTGGTTTTATCTTTTTCGATATGAGAATGAGAACAGAAGTGGTGCCAGGTCTAGATTTCGCATTGTTTACTACCCCTTTTGGTTTATTTTTAAAAAATTCATTTCTCTCTTTCCGTGGTACCTCTGATCTGTGTATTATCACTCCCAAAATTCAGCAACTATTAGTCTCCGTATGATCTTGTATAAATCCATGCTCACCTCGGTTGTATTGGTCATGCTTCTTCCATAAGACTTGAAACTTTGCATCTCACTGCCCGAAGATTTTCATGTGTTATGTTAATGCCAGTTGTCTTTAGTTTTTTTGCCAGGGTTCTATGCCCCCTTTTGTGCAGGGAGCTGTGTCTGCACTTGTTGGGAACTCTGATTAGCTTAGTTTTAAGTTCTTCCAGAGTATGCTGAGTGCTTGTGGTAGTGGGAATTTGCAAATCTTCATAAATATAGAGTTCCAGAATCTGGTCCCAGTGTTGCATATTAGGCAAGTTTTCATTTCCATCAATGAGTCAAGATGTGGCTTGAACATATATAGAATTACGGGTGGGCAGAGGGTAAAACTCTCTCTAAATCGTCCACTCTTTGTTGCTTAGTCTTTTGCATCTTCTGTCAGGGCAGTGGACTAATTCCAGGAGCTATTCTTAATTTGTTATTTTTTTTTTTTTTTTTTTTTTTGTAATTTCTTGATTGGCTTCACCTCAATATTTTCTTTCATAGCCCATCTTTTTTTTTTTTTGCTTTCTTAGGAACATATTTTACACAGATCCTGTAAACTTCTGTACTGAGCCTTTCCATGCGCAGGTGTGGTGTTGGTGGCTCTGTTTATTTGTGTTCTCCTGGCTCAGTTGACAGCGTCCTTATATCACACACTGAGGCAGGGGCCGGGTTCACCCCCGGGACGGGTGAAACGTCGGCCATGTTTCTAACCTTGTTGCCCCCGTTCACCTAACAGGGGTAAGTCGACTTTAAGGGTCGCATCCTGGGAGAAAAATTGTAAGACCACAGTGGCAATAAGACAGTCCCTGAGGACGCAAAAGATTTTGTTGGTTTACCCGGGGGCTAACCCTTCCCGGCTAAATAATCCCATCAAAATAAGAACATAAGAATGGAGGAACACTGCAGTGTTCTTCTTCATCCCCCAAGGAAATGTCTCATAGTTCTGTATTTATCTACGCTCATCAATTCTTTAGTTGTCGAAGTTAAATTTGTTGAAGGTTGAGAAATGAGACTTTGTGCAACATTTGGGAGTATTTATTGAGGAAAGTTTCGCCAGCCAGTGGCCTTTTCAGTTCATTAGAGAGAAGAACAGTTAAAGTTGAGGAGGAGTTTGAGGTAATCAGTCCCCCAGCCGGGAGTCGATTTTCTTGTCGGTTTTCTAGCCATTTAAATCACATTTGTTGTAGATTGGCTTGCATGGCGTTCTGCGCGTGTTGCATGCGTCTCTGCGCGTGTTCCGTGGCGTCTCTGCGCGTGTTGCATGGCGTCTCGCGCGTGTTGGGGTTCTGGGGCGGTTGCATGGCGTCTCTGCGCGTGTTCCGTGGCGTCTCTGCGCGTGTTGCATGGCGTCCTGCGCGTGTTGCATGGGGTCCTGCGCGTGTTGCATGGCGTCTCTGCGCGTGTTGCATGGCGTTCCCGCGCGTGTTCCGTGGCGTCTCTGCGCGTGTTGCATGGGCCTGCGCGTGTTGCGTGGCGTCTCTGCGCGTGTTGCATGGCGTCTCTGCGCGTGTTCCGTGGCGTCTCTGCGCGTGTTGATGGCGTCCTGCGCGTGTTGCGTGGCGTCTCTGCGCGTGTTGCGTGGCGTCTCTGCGCGGTATGGCGTCTCTGCGCGTGTTGCGTGGCGTCTCGCGCATGTTCCGTGGCGTCTCTGCGCGTGTTGCGTGGCGTCTCTGCGCGTGTTGCGGGCGTCTCTGCGCGTGTGGCGTGGCGTCTCTGCGCGTGTTGCGTGGCGTCTCTACGCGTGTTGCGTGGCGTCTCTGCGCGTGTTGCGTGGCGTGTCTGCGCATGTTCCGTGGCGTCTCTGCGCATGTTGCGTGGGTCTCTGCGCATGTTCCGGGGGTCTCGCGCATGTTCCGTGGCGTCTCTGCGCGTGTTGCATGGCGTCTCTGCGCGTGTTGCGTGGCGTCTCTGCGCATGTTCCGTGGCGTCTCTGCGCGTGTTGCGTGGCGTCTCTGCGCGTGTTGCGTGGCGTCTCTGCGCGTGTGGCGTGGCGTGTCTGCGCATGTTCCGTGGCGTCTCTGCGCATGTTGCGTGGCGTCTCGCGCATGTTGCGGCGTCTCTGCGCATGTTCCGTGGCGTCTCTGCGCGTGTTCCGTGTCTCTGCGCATGTTGCTATACTTGTCAGTACTTCAGTGTACTTGAGTGTTTCACATTGCTATGTCTTCATTTCTTCATTGTTAGTGAAGATCACGTCTAGAAAGTTTTCATTCCTGGTGGACTTTGTTATATGTTGGCAGGGATCAAGTTTTTCACAGTTCAAGTAAGTTTAGTTAGCTACAGGTACACGTAAATACAGTTATACAGATTATCATACATAGTAACTTATGTGTACATTAACTAGGGTTAAGAAAAAATAGTCAGACAAAGTGTCCACTAGGCCGGCGTCTGTTACAATGTTGCAGAGTGTCCACTAGGGACTGATACAATGTTACAAAGTGTCCCTAGGGTGGCGTCTGT
>WNWK01044336.1:0-15139 GCA_009830355.1 Cherax destructor | reverse complement strand
GATTCCTAGGATACTGTAAGATAGGCTGGGATAGTGTAAGATACGTAAGGATAGTCTAAAGATTGTATAGTGTGAGTTCATTCCCTTTTGTAACTTGCTCAAAAATTTTGGGGGCCCAGTCCCGGGACCCATTATGTACCTCTGTAATTTTTTGACTACCCTTACAGGATGGGTATGGGGTGTTTAAAGATATCAAACAAAATTGAAAGGTGAGTTTGGGATAGCCTAGGATAGTGTGGATACCCTAAAATAAGGGGGGGATAGCCTAGGATTAGTTTTTTAGTTTTTTGCCCCCGAAGGGCTAGTTTTTGCCCCCTTTATCACCCTGTGGACGGGGGAAAAAAGAAATATGGATACAAAAAAAAGGCCTAGGAACTGGGCCCCCAAAAAAGGGTTAACAACTGTAAAATATGGTTTATATCTACGTTAAATTTATCTGTTACATGCAAATTTGGGGAATTTGCTTAGTATATTTTATCTTATTTTTTTTAAAAAGATATCTTGACATGTTACATAGGTTATTATACTGTTTATCTCGGTTTCCTCAAAAGGGACCAATTAACATAGTGTTCAAGACAGTGACCATATGCCTGATCACAAAATTTTCATTTGGTTTGATCATCACCCTGTGTTCCCCCAAACTGCCAAAGGTACGGTAGCCAACCCTTTCCCCCCCAACATATCAGTCTGTTCACATTGCAAGTGCACCATAAACATCCCCATCTATGTTCATGTTATAAAGTGGGTTATAGATGTACCAGGCTTCTAATTGCACCCATAGTTTTTTCATTTTTTTTTTCTCCCCCCAAATTTTATTCCTAATCCCAGAAAAGTTTATCCCAAAAGTTATATTTTTTCTCCTTCTGGGTGCTCTTCTTGGCTAACATATCAACTTTATCATGAAGGAGTAACCAATGTGTGACGGAATCATAGCAATTGTACATTAATTCCTTTGTCCCGGATTTTTGAGTATCTATACCTGGCTTCTCCAATGAGCATTGTAGTGATACCGCTCTTGTGGAGAGCCGCAGCAGGACAATACGGCACCACCTCAGGGGGCCCCTAACAATAACAACAAACAGTACGGCGATGGCCCAGCATGGCGTGTGGTCTCGCTCTTACAAAATACATTCGTGATGCAGATTACATGGTAAGCTTAAATATGTCGCCAGTAGCTATAGCTTTTCTGAGGACATATGCACCTTACATCACCTGTCCTCAGCAGCAGTCATTAGATGTATTTTCTTCTGTTGCAGACATGTACCATGGATTTTGTGTTCAATAAAGCCTAGAAATGAGGCCTGTGTTTTTATCACAACAATTTATTGAACACAAATATCCTGGGCTGCCTGGTGGCGATTCTGAGCTAGACTACACAGCAAAATGGAGCGTTTACTGAAACCTGAGAGGCTAGACTCTGACCCCAGTGTATCAACGGCTGCTCAGGAATGGAAGCACTGGTTTAAGACTTTCGAAAACTTCTTGAGAGCCTTTCCTCAGGAAGATCTAGATAAACTAAGCCTGCTCATCAACTTTGTGTCACCTAAAATCTATGAGGTTATTTCTGAGTGTAATACCTATGAAGATGCTATCAATGCCCTCAAGTCTCAGTATATTAAGCCCACAAATGAAATCTTTGCACGATATCGTCTTGCAACTCGCCGCCAGCAGATTGGTGAATCCTTAGAGGAATACTTTCAAGCATTGAAAATATTAGGTAAGGACTGTAACTTCCGAGCGGTGACAGCTTCTCAGTATTGTGAAGAGTCCATCAGGGATGCTTTTATCAGTGGCCTGCAATCACCAATAATAAGGCAGCGTTTATTGGAGAATAAAACTCTGGACTTAGCCACTACCCTTGACCAGGCAAGATCATTAGTTCAGCTCAGAAGAATTCTGAAGTGTACAGTACTACCCAGCCTTCTCGAGTGGTAAGTGCTGTAACTCCCGACCAAGACTCTTTTAATGAGGTTACCGTGGAACCTGCTTCAGTGACAGCAGCTGCAGGCACAAAGTGTTTCTTTTGTGGTTTTTCAAGACATCCACGTCCAAAGTGTCCGGCTCGTGAGCAATGTGCCATCAATGCCATAAGAAAGGTCACTTTGCTAAAGTATGTCGTGCTAATACATCAACAAGAGCTAGTGCTTCTATGCATTCCGACCAGGCGACTCTAGCAACAGTGACTTCTGCGGCTGCTCCAAATTCACTGTCAAAGGCAGTTAGTGAAAGTGTTCATCAAAGGAACAGAAGTAGATGGTCTGATTGACAGTGGCAGCTCAGAGAGTTTCATCAACCTTGACGTAGTTAAACGCCACTCCTTGACGGTACATCACTCATCAGGTACCGTTTCCATGGCATCAACATTCTCTCTATTCAGACGTTAGGTTTTGTAAGGTAAACCTTAGAGTTAATGACAGGGATTATCAAGATGTACATTTAGCTGTTCTGCCACAACTGTGCTCTGATGTGATCCTTGGTCAGGACTTTCAGAAGCGTCATGGTAGTGTTACCTTAACATATGGAGGTGAACTGCCTCCTCTCGTTGTCTGTGGTCTTAGCACTTTAAGGGTAGACCCACCAAAGCTGTTTGCGAATCTTACTGCGGATTGTCATCCTATATCAGCTAAGTCACGCCGCTATTCTTATGAAGATAGGATGTTCATTGAGAAAGAAACTCAGAGGCTGCTGAAGGAGGGTATTATAGAACCAAGTAATTCTCCGTGGCGTGCACAGGTCGTTGTTGTCAAGGATGATTATAGGAAACGGAGGCTGGCTATCGACTATTCTGAGACAATCAACAAATTTACACTTCTTGATGGGTACCCTCTACCTCGAATTGATGATACAGTGAACAATATTGCTCAGTACTATGTGTTTAGCACAATTGATCTACGAAGTGCCTATCATCAAGTCCCTATAAGGAATGAAGATAAACCATACACAGCGTTTCAGGCTAGTGACGGCCTCTATCAGTTTACCAGAGTCCCTTTTGGGGTTACCAATGGGGTAGCCTGTTTCCAACGAATTATGGATTCACTCATTCAGGAAGAGCAACTTATGGGAACTTATGCATATTTAGATTATGTTACCATTTGTGGCAAGACCCAGGAGGAACATGATGCAAACCTTGATAAGTTTTTGGAAGCTGCCAAGAAGAAAAATATCAGTTACAATGAAGAAAAGTGCACTTTTTCCACTAAAAGGCTTAACATCCTTGGTTATGTGGTGGAAGGAGGTGCAATATCCCCAGACCCGGAAAGACTTCGACCTCTACGGGAACTTCCAATGCCCCAAGACAAAAGTCACTCCAAAGAACTCTTGGTCTTTTGCTTATTACTCACAGTGGATCTACAACTATTCAAGTAAGTTCGCCCACTGAGTGCTACCACGATATTTCCTGTGACAAAGGAAGCAGAAACTGCTTTCTATACTCTCAAACAGGATATTGAAAACTCAGTAGTTCAGGCCATTGATGAGTCCCTACCATTCGAGGTGGAAACGGATGCATCTGAAGTTGCCATTGCTGCAGTCCTATCTCAGGCAGGACGTCCCGTTGCTTTCTTTTCAAGAACTTTTCAAGGATCAGAGAAGTGCTATGCTGCTGTAGAAAAGGAAGCCCAGGCCATCATAGAAGCAGTTCGCCACTGGAGGCATTATTTAACAGGCAGACATTTCACTGTAAGGACTGACCAACGGTCCGTGATGTATATGTTTGACAAGAAGCACAAAAGTAAGATCAAGAATGACAAGATATTACGCTGGAGGATGGAACTATCGTGTTATAACTTTGATATTCTGTATCGACCGGGTAAGAAAACATTTCACCTGATGCATTCTCTAGGTCCCACTGTGGAGCAGCATGTCATGATTTGCAATCACTCTCAGAGCTCCACAAGGCCTTGTGTCACCCAGGAGTTACACGCCTGTATCATTTTGTTAAATCTAAGAATATGCCCTACTCAGTGGAAGAGGTGCGACAAGTGATCAGATCATGCAGAGTATGTGCAGAGTGCAAGCCAAACTTTCACCAGCCAGAGAAAACTCATCTCATAAAAGCCACCCAGCCTTTCGAGAGACTGAATATAGATTTCAAAGGACCTCTACCAAGCATAAACCAGAATAGGTATTTCCTTAACATAGTAGATGAATATTCTAGGTTTCCCTTTTTGTGTTCCCCTGTGCAAATATGACTGCTTCAACTATCATCAGTTGTCTTTCCCAGTTATTCGCTATTTTTGGTATGCCGGCCTATATCCATTCAGACAGGGGATCCTCGTTCATGAGTAATGAACTTCATGAGTTTTTGGCTAACAAAGGATTGCTTGCAGCAGAACAACAAGCTACAACCCTCAAGGCAATGGTCAAGTGGAGCGGTTCAATGGTACTATATGGAAGTCAGTTACAATGACACTGAAATCTCGCAATCTACCGGTTCAACACTGGCAGACTGTCTTACCTGATGCCCTTCACTCTATTAGATCATTGCTGTGCACAGCTACTAATGCTACCCCTCATGAGAGACTCTTCAACTATTCACGTCGTTCCTCTACGGAGCCTCCATGCCCACCTGGTTATGTCACCCTGGACCCATTCTCCTGAAGAGTCACCGTAGGATGAACAAGACGGATCCTTTAGTGGAAGAGGTAGAGCTCCTACAAGCTAATCCGCATTATGCCCACATTCGCTACCAAAATGGTGAAGAGACTACTGTATCTACAAGACACTTAGCCCCAGTTGAAACCAATGTTAGTGCGGAATCTCAAGATACACCAATAGATGTTGCGAAAGATGCTTCGGTTTCTCCAGGAAGCCTTTTCAGGCTACCCCTATTGAAATAGAGGATGCCGCTCCAGTAGATAGTCAAACCCCGCTAGAAAATACCGAACCCGGTGAAGAGGCTCAAGGGCTACGAAGGTCTGGACGTACACGTCACCCACCTAACCGTTTGGAGGATTACTGTATCTGATATTTTAGAAGGGGGAGATTGTAGTGATACCGCTCTTGTGGAGAGCCGCAGCAGGACAATACGGCACCACCTCAGGGGGCCCCTAACAATAACAACAAACAGTACGGCGATGGCCCAGCATGGCGTGTGGTCTCGCTCTTACACAAATACATTCGTGATGCAGATTACATGGTAAGCTTAAATATGTCGCCAGTAGCTATAGCTTTTCTGAGGACATATGCACCTTACATCACCTGTCCTGCAGCAGCAGTCATTAGATGTATTTTCTTCTGTTGCAGACATGTACCATGGATTTTGTGTTCAATAAAGCCTAGAAATGAGGCCTGTGTTTTTATCACAACAAGCATGCTGTTAGACTCATTATATGAGTCAAGAGCCTTCAGTGATGACATAGAATCAGTAATGATGATAGAGTCAAGCTTAGTCTTGGGTAGCTTATGATAGTGTGGGATAGCCTAGGATATTGATTCATTTGTTTTCTTTGATTAACCTATAGGGTAACTATTATATTTTTAAAAAGTGGTAAACTTTCCCTATGGCCCTATCCAAATTTTTTATCTTCACTATATACTTAGGATAGCCTAGGATAATGTGGGATAGGCTAGGTTAGGGTAGGATAAGCTAAAATAGCATAGGATACTGGGGATAGCCTAGGATAGTGGAGGATAGCCTAGGATAGTTTGAGATAGGCTAGGATAGTGTAAGATAGGCTAGGATACTTAGGGATTACCTAGGATATTGTGGGACAGCTTAGGATAGAGTGGGATAGCCTAAAATAATGTGGGATAGCCTAGGATAGTGTAAGATAGGCTAGGTTAGTGTAAGAGAGGCTAGGATATTGTGGGATTGCCTAGGATAGTGTGGGATATCCTAGGACAGTGTTGGAAATCCTAGGATAGTGTAGGATAGCCTAGAAAAGTGTAAGATAGTCTAGGATAGTGGGAGATTGCCTAGAATAGTTTGGGATACCTAGCATAGTGTGGGATAGCCTAGGATAGTGTGAGATAGCCTAGAACAGTTGGGGTTGGATTACGATAGTGTGGGATAGCCTTGGATAGTGGGGGATACCCTAGGATAATATAACATAGGCTAATATAGTGTACGATAAGCTAGGATAGTGTGGGATTGCGTAGGATAGTGTGGGTCAGCCTAGGACAGTGTGGAAAAGCATAGGATAGTTTGGGATAGCCTAGGATAGCGGTGGATAGCTATGGACAGTGTAAGATAAGATAGGATAGTGAGGGATAACCTAGGATAGTGGGGATAGCCTACGATAGTGGGGGATAGCCAAGGATAGTGTCGTCGGATAGGCTAGGATAGTGTGGGATAAGCTGAGATACCCTTGGTTAGTGTGGGATAGCCTATGATAGTGTGGGATAAGCTGGGATAGCCTAGAATTGTGTGGGATAGGCTGGGATTGCCTAGGATAGTGTGGTATAGGCTGGGATAGCCTAGGATAGTGTGGGATACTCTGGGGTAGCCTTGGATAGTGTGGGATTGGTTAGGATAACCTAGAATAGTGTAGGATAGCCTAGGATAGTGTGTGATAGGCAGGGATAGACTAGGATAGTGAGATAGACTGGGATAGCCTAGGATAGTGTGGGATAGGATGGGATAGCCTAGGATAGTGAGATAGACTGGGATAGCCTAGGATAGTGTGGGATAGGATGGGATAGCCTAGGATAGTGAGATAGACTGGGATAGCCTAGGATAGTGTGGGATAGGATGGGATAGCCTAGGATAGTGTGGGATACTCTGGGGTAGCCATGGATAGTGTGGGATTGGTTAGGATAACCTAGAATAGTGTAGGATAGCCTAGGATAGTGTGTGATATGCAGGGATAGTTAAGGATAGTATGGAATACGTTGGGATAGCCTAGAATATTGTGGGATAGGCTGGGGTAGACTAGGATAGTGAGATAGACTGGGATAGCCTAGGATAGTGTGGGATAGGATGGGATAGCCTAGGATAGTGAGATAGACTGGGATAGCCTAGGATAGTGTGGGATAGGATGGGATAGCCTAGGATAGTGTGGGATAGGCTGGGATTGCCTTGGATAGTGTGGGATAGGTTGGGATAGCCTAGGATAGTGTGGGATAGCCTAGGATAGTGGGACATAGCCAAGGATAGTGTAAGGTAGGCTACGATTGTCTAAGATAGGTTAGGATAGTGTGGGATTGCCTAGGATACTGTGGGATAAGCTGAGATTGCCTAGAATATTTTGGGATCGGCTGGGATAGCCTAGGATGTGTGGTATAGGCTGGGATAGCCTTGGATAGTGTTGGATAGGCTGGAATACCCTAGGATATAGTGGGATAGCCTGGGATAGACTGGGATAGCCTAGGATAGTGTGGGAAAGGCTGGGGTAGCTTATAATACTGTGGAATAGGCTAAGATGGAGTATGATAGCCTAGGATAGTGTGGGATAGGCTGGGATAGCTTAGGATATTGTGGGATAAGCTGGGATAGCCTTGGATATTGTCGGATAAACTGTGATAGAATAGGATAGTGTGGGATAGCCTAAGATAAAGTGGATGTATGATAATGTATGTATATGTATTTGTGTATACCTGAATAAACTTACTTACTTACTTATAGCCTAGGATACTGTAAGTTACGCTAGAATAGTGTGGGATAGCCTAGGATACTGTAAGTTACGCTAGAATAGTGTGGGATAGCCTAGGATACTGTAAGTTACGCTAGAATAGTGTGGGATAGCCTAGGATACTGTAAGTTACGCTAGAATAGTGTGGGATAGCCTAGGATACTGTAAGTTACGCTAGGATAGAGTAAGCTAGGCTAGGATACTGTAAGTTACGCTAGAATAGTGTGGGATAGCCTAGGATACTGTAAGTTACGCTAGAATAGTGTGGATAGCCTAGGATACTGTGTTACGCAGAATAGTGTGATAGCCTAGATACGTAAGTACGCTAGAATAGTGTGGATAGCCTAGGATACTGTAAGTTACGCTAGAATAGTGTGGGATAGCCTAGGATACTGTAAGTTACGCTAGAATAGTGTGGGATAGCCTAGGATACTGTAAGTTACGCTAGAATAGTGTGGGATAGCCTAGGATACTGTAAGTTACGCTAGGATAGAGTAAGCTAGGCTAGGATAGTATGAGATTGCCTAGCATAGTGTGGGATATCCTAGCATAGTGTGGGATAGCCTAGGATAGTTGGGGATAGCATTGGATAGTGTAGGATAGTGTGGGATAGCCTAGGACAGTGTGGGAAAGCATAGGATAGTGGGGGATAGCCTATAATAGTGTAAGATAGGCTAGGTTAGTGTAAGATAGGCTAAGATAGCGTGGGATAACTTAGGATAGCGTGGGATATCCTAGAATAGTAAGGGATAGCGTATGATATTGGAGGATAGCCTAGGATAGTGTGGGATACCCAAAGATAATGAGGGACAGCCTAGGATAGTTTAAGATAGGCTATGATAGTGTGGGATTGATTGGGATAGTATGGGATAGCCGAAGACAGTTTGGGATAGGCAGGGATAGCCTAGGGTAGTGTGGGAAAGGCTGGGATAGTGTGAGATTAACTAAGATAGCCTAGGAAAGTGGTACATTTCTTTTCTTTGATCTGTTCTTGTTGCCACCTCCCTAGTTAAGAACAATAATAAATCTGTTGAACTAGGCATAATAATTAACAACTAGGCGTCTACACTGCAAACTGAATTGTTTGCAATCCTAATGGCACTAAAGCTAACCTATGACACTGAGCTTGACTCTATCATCATTACTGATTCTATGTCATCACTGAAGGCTCTTGACTCATATAATGACTCTAACAGCATGCTCATTGGAGAAGCCAGGTATAGATACTCAAAAATCCGGGACAAAGGAATTAATGTACAATTGCTATGGATCCCATCACACATTGGATTACTCCTTCATGATAAAGTTAATATGTTAGCCAAGAAGAGTGCCCAGAAGGAGAATGTAGAATATAACTTTGGTATATCTGTGTCTAGCATTAGGAATAATATTAAGAGAGAAATAAATAATGAAAATGATTGCTATAGGAATGCAGTTAGAAGCCTGAGTAGATCTATAACCCACTATGATAACATGAACATAGATAAGTATGTTTATGGAGCAACTTGCAATGTGAACAGACTGACTGATGTTGTAGTGGCCAGGCTTAGGCTTGGCTACAGGTACTTCTGGAAGATTGGGAGACACAGAGATGATGATCAAACTAAATGCAAATTATGTGATCAGGCATATGGTCACTGTCTTGAACACTATGTGCTGAATTGTCCACTTATTGAGGAATATAGAGATAGACAGTATAATAACCTAAGTGACATGTCAAGATATCTTATTAATGAAAATAAGATGTACCAGTTACACTAAGCAAATTTCCTAAATTTACTTGTAACAGATAAATTAAATGTAGATATAAATCCATATGTACAATTGTTAACCCTTTTGGAGCCTAGTGCCTAGGCCTTTTGTGTATCCATATGCTCTTGCGCTACCGTCCACAGGATGGATATGGGATGCACAATAAACTAGCCACTTCGGTCGCAAAATCTAATATGATTAATTTACGGGGTAACTATTACATTTTAAAAAAGTCGTATACATACTTTCCCTGTGGCCCTATCTAAATTTACTCCCTTCACTATACTACTTAAGATAGCCTAGGATAGTGTCGGATAGGCTATTATAGTGTGGGATAGGCTGTGATAACCTACCTGGAGAGAATTCCAGGGGTCAACGCCCCTGCGGCCCAGTCTGTGACCAGGCCTTATGTTGGACCAGAGCCTGATCAACCAGGCTGTTACTGCTGGCCGCAATACGGAGGGTCTTAGGGTCGAGGCGTATTCTCATTGCCGACATGGGAACTGTTTGGATGAAGTCCCCAGAGTGATGTGCACTCATAGCTAGGAGACGGGCAGTCTCCCTTTCTGATGTTACAGCCCTAAGCATGTTGGCAAGCATCTTTTCAGCGATGGGGCCATCCGAACTTGACTGTTTGTAGGCCAGTACTGCACTAGGTTTTGGTGATGGCACTGGCAAAGCTAGGATCCTGTATTCCTGCTGAATCACTAAGGTTGTCTGGAAGAATTTGTTTTACTAACTCATCTGATGCAGGGGTGCCACTAGCACGTTGAGGGACAACACAATAAGTGTCAGGGGCCCAAGATTGTTCAACTTCCTCCCAGCATACATCAGGGGGATTGCCAACAAACCCCTGGCTGTCTTCAAGCAGGCACTGGACAGGCACCTAAAGTCGGTACCTGACCAGCCAGGCTGTGGTTCGTACGTTGGACTGCGTGTGGCCAGCAGTAACAGTCTGGTTGATCAGGCTCTGGTCCAACATGAGGCTTGGTCACAGACCGGGCCGCAGGGGCGTTGACCCCTGGAATTCTCTCCAGGTAAACTCCAGGTATGGAAGAGGATAAGAAGGCTGGTAGGGCAATCTGGGAGGATTTGCGTACTCCCAGCCCCCCAAGTCTGACTGGAAGTGAGGCTTGCAACCACTGTCCATCTTCGAGGGAAAGATTCAATACACTCTCTAGGATGGTCTTGAGGAGAGAGTCATATTCCTTGAGGGGCTCCTATACACGATTTTTTTCCGTTATTTTTCATTCGATTTCGTTCATTTTTTTATACATAAAGAAGCTCCTTTCTAGTAGGTTTGTATCAAGTTTCAAAAAGATTGCTTAACAAACAACTGAGAAAAATATATATTTACCAAAATTTTTACCAAACATCATATATAAAAAAAATCAGTAATCGTAGTGGGACTTGTTGAAGCTGTTTTGGCGTCACCTACGTATAAAACAATGATAATCTGAGTTTATCACGAGACAATTTCTGTAATATATCCCTATCTTCATTCTTAAAAAAAATAAAGTTTGTATGTGTTTGACGTTTTGGAAAATATCTGGCTTTTACCTCACATAAATCAAAAACTAATTACGATATCTCAAAAAGCTAACCACCACTATGTAAAACAACCTTTCTTTTATGTTGTCTGTGAGTTTCATTTCATTCCTATGATTATTAACTGTTACTGGTCAATATATAGATGAATAACTTACTTCCGAGATAATCCACGCGGAAGGTCGCCCAAGAATTTTTTTTTTTTCCCGGAGCAAAATAGCATTTTTCTCAGCTTTATCTTGCATTACAGAGTCGGGCTGAGTGTTTGAGGGAAGAGGACGTATGTGAGTGAGGTCCTAGGCCTTGTATCCCAGGACTGCTTACTTCACTCGACTGACAAACTCATCATGCAACTCATATCGTTGGATCGCAGCTGCATTGTTGCTGGAACTCTTATGTGTGAGCTGTGACTAGTGATCTACCTAGTTAAACGAAAAGTGTTGGTTTGAAGTTGTACAAGGCCTATCTTCAATACCTCTCGCCTGCCTCCTCCCCTCCTTCCTCTATTTAGAACTCAGCCATTCGCCTCTATTTACCTATGGTCTAGAGGCGGACCTTGCCTGCCCACATACTTGCCTGAGTGCCCCCGTAAGTTCTGCTGCCAGCACTCCACGATTTCTCACCCACCATTCTTAAGAATGTGTCTTCTGTGTGCATACGTGCCTGCACAAGTTAGTGTGCTAGAAGTTCTGCAAGTTTGGAGTGAGTAAATATTTTTCCAAGTATTGCAGTGGTTGGTAACTCTTGAGAAGTCTGGCTCAGTCAGTGACCTTGAGAGGCACTGCATCACCTGCTTGAGACTTTCACCCATATTGACTATGTGAAGAGAGGTGAATGTGCGTGCTCCGTTACCCCTGCTATTCTCCTGTATATTCTGCCCACCGCCTTTAAAACAGCATCCAGTAAAGGCGGATTTCGCTGAACCAGGAGTGTGACCAGTACCAACGTAAGCCTAATGTGGCTGGCTGAGGAAGGTGGGTAGCCAGAAGACACCAGTGGGCTGGTAGTGGTTATTATATTACGATGGAATGAGTGTTCCTGCCTTCACAGCTAAATTCTCCCTAATTACTCTTCGAACCGTTGAGGTGGAGTAAAGGGGTTAAGACCCGAGGCTAGCTCATTCTACATCCAACACCTAGCAACCCACCCACTGCTGCCCGCCCCCGAGTACCACACACTGACAACCCCCCTCCCGCCCTTTCCTCAGCAAATCAATTGCAGTGTTCTGCTTTCTCTCACCGCCTCCCTGCTACAATTTAATACATCTATAAATTGTGTGTAAAGCCGGTTGATGCCTCCTGGGGCGCTACAGAACTGAAGACAAGCTTTACACCCCTGCCGCCAAGCTTTAAAAATCCTAGTTGTAGTGGCGGCGACAGGTGGCGCTGCCATGGGCCACCTGTCTGGTGTAAACAACATCAGCTGACTCTCTACTCATAAGCATCATGGACAAGAATGCTACTCATCTCGTCGGTGTTTCTCAGATATAGAAGAGACCTAAGGATGCTATCGTGTGGTACCAGTTCATCTAAGTACAATTGAACAAACACCCACACTTAAATACATGTATGCATAGTAACGTGTGAGTTACCTAGGATGACCCAAAGAAGTCGGACAGTGATTTATCTCATTGTCATTGCAACATAGTTTAGTTTTGTGTGTGTATGTATATGTGTATATGTGTGTGTATGTATATATATATATATGTATGTATATGTCCGTGTATGTGTATATGTATATATGTAATTTGTGGTTGGGTGTGGGAGGTTGTCTTCACCATCATTGTGCAATGTTATCATTTCAAGATTAAGTTATCATTGAATTACATTTTGTGATCAATATTACCTATCGTTCTACCTCCCTGTATTCTCATCTTTGTAATTTGTGATTAGGTGTACTCACCTAATTGTGGTTGCAGGGGTCGAGACTCAGCTCCTGGCTTGTCTGTGCAATCCATTATTTTACCATATTATTAACATCCATACAAGAAGTCTGAATGCTTATGTTAGACCTTATGTTAGACTTCTAACTATATTAAATATGAGTAGTAACCTGAGTTAAATAAGTGCATGCACATTGCTGGAAGTGTTCATTGAACTGGAACCCTGTCTTACACCAGATACCTGTAAGTGATCCCTTGATTTCTGTGTTCAACAGCCAGTAATTGTTCACTTCTTCGTTGTATGCATTGTACCTTTTTTTTTTTTTCTCCCCATTTGCTCAAAAGTTAAGTATATCACTAGTTACTTAATTTACAATAAAAATTAATTAAAGTGTTCAATCTACATATTCCCAGTGCACAATTAATTTTTATTGCCGCATTAGTCACTTCTGCAACTTACTTTATTGTTCACCAGTTTTTAGTTTGATATCTTTATTATGCACCCCATACCCATCCTGTGGGCGGTAGTCAAAAGATTACAGAGGTACATAATGGGTCCAGGGACTGGACCTCAAAGTTTGATGGCTGAGCAAGTTACAAAGGTAATGAACTCAGATGGTCACAATCATGACAAGTTACAAAGGTATTTGCAGATTACAGAGGTATATATAGGGTCCAGAGACTGGGCCCCAAAGTTTTGATAGCTGAACAAGGTACAATGGTAATTAATTCACTAGTTACAAGGTAATGAATCATGTAAGTAAATTTACTTACGTCTGTACATGGTTGCACTCATGAACAAATTATAAAGCAATGAGCAATCTATTAGTCTACACCCAGCCACAACTGTAATGAGTTATTGGTGCAAATTTTAATTGTTGGGTCACACACACACACATATACATATACACATACACACACATATACATATACACATACACACGCATACATGTATATACATACACACATACACATACACACATGTACATACACACACACACACACACGTGTCAATGCTTTATTTACAGGGAGCAAAGTCAGGTATTTTTCCAGAATGGTCTGTAATATACCACTGTGGATAAAATACTTTGACATATCTTGAACATTTCTGAATGAGTAGTCTCTGAATTCATTAATTTTATCGCACTCCAGTACATAATGACGCAGGGTGTGACAATAATCCAACTGGCAAAGTTTACATCTTGTTTGGTCTACATCTGGTGGTGGTGATTTAACCTGCCAAAGATACTTGTAGCCCAGCCGGAGGCGGGCGGTAGTGACATCCAAGAGTCTGCTTATTTTGTTGGATGCACCATAGACATGTGGCTCCTCCTGCATGATAGAATGATGATAGATGGACTGACTGGTGTCAAACTCCCTGAGTCTTAAGTCAATAAAATTCAGTTGAAGTTCTTTTCGTATTATTGTTCTCAAACTGCTAACTGACAAGCCAAGATTGTAATCTATCCCCTCTTTGAAAGCATAAAACTTAGCCAATTTATCAGTTCTATTATGCATCTGAAGACCAATGTGAGATGGAATCCACAGCGCACTTAGAGTTGTGGCAGGGTTTCACCCCAGGTATGGTGCTAATGTTAAAATTGTGAAAATGATGTATCTTGCTTATATTAGATCATTGGTTGATTATGCTGCCCCACTACTTGCTCTTGTGTCTGACTGGAAGCTTGGAGGGCTGGAAAAACTGCAGAACGAAGCAATGAGGATCATTTTAGGATGCCCTCGTACTGCCAAAATTTTAAATATGCAGAAAGAACTTGATATTCCAAGCATCAGAGATCGTGTTACTGAAAGAAATATCCTAATTGGGGTTAATATGCTCAGGCAAGCCCATTCAAACCCCTGCACAGAAGCCCTCCAAACTTTCCTCAGCACTGGTGAACATCCCTCCAGATGGATCGAAAAAACTGGAACCGACCTCCGCATGAATCAGATACATGATCTGTGGCAAGTAAGGCAACAGCGGCACTTCTCCGCTCCATGAAATATTACCCCATTCCAAACTACCATCCCTCCATTTCCCCCCAAACTACTTCTTAAATCACAACCAAAGCTTCGCCTTGAAGCCAAACATGATGCTGTATTGATAATTTAGCCAAACAGCACACTCTCTCACAAATTATTTACGTTGATGGTTCTGTTCACCAATCCACTGGTGCAGCTGGTAGTGCTGCTGTTGTCATACACTGGTGCAGCTGGTAGTGCTGCTGTTGTCATACACTGGTGCAGCTGGTAGTGCTGCTGTTGTCATACAGAGTGATGGCTCTCTTAAAGGAATTGGAGCACGCATCAATAACTGGGCCTCTACCCTTCAGACAGAACTGTTTGCCATACTCCTTGCACTCAAATGCGTCCATGTATCTAAGGT
>WNWK01044335.1:0-15139 GCA_009830355.1 Cherax destructor | reverse complement strand
CCCCAGTCACCACAACACGGCTTCAGTGGGGCCCGGGGGCTCTCAGTCACGAGCCGGCCCCCAGTCCCCCGAAGGCCCCAAAAGGCCCCAAACCCCCGAGCAGGTTTTTTTAGCACCACGACCCGGCTAGTCCCCACAAGCAGGCTCTAGTCACCCGGGGCAGGCTCTCCAGTAACCACGAGCAGGCCCCCTCCAGTCACCAAGCAGGCCCCCAAACCCCAGAGAAAGGAAAAGACCACGAGCAGGCTTCAGTCCCCCAAAAAAGGCTCTGAGTCACCCCCCACGGCTCTGAGTACCAGAGCACGGTTTTCCGTCCCCACGACCCACGGCTTCGGGGGTCCCAAAAGAGCAGGCCCTCCAGTCCACGAGCATGGCTCGAAGTCACATGACCGGGGCTCTGAGCACAGGCGGGTTTTCAGTCACCCCCGACCCGGCCTCAGTCCCCAAAAAAACAGGGCCCTTTTTCACCACGAGCACGGTTTTCCCCAATCCCCACAAGCAGGCTTCCAGTCACCACGGGGGAAAACCCCTCTGCTCCCACGCGGCTCTGGTCAAAAGCCGGTTTCCCCATCCCCACGAGCACGGCTCTAAAAAAATCACCCAAAAAGCACCGGTTTCCCCAAAAAACCTTTTGCAGTCACCACGAAAAACGGTTCTCCAGTCACAATGGCAGGCTCGGGGGGTCACAACGGGGCACGGCTCCCAGTCCCACGACCCGGTTTCCCAGTCACCACAGCAGGCTTCAGAAACGAGGGGGGTTTTCCCCAGCCCACGAGCACGGCTCTACAGCCCCCCGAGACGGCTCTCAAACCCCCCCAAGCACGGCCCCCAGAACCCCGAGAGGTTCCAGTCACCACACATGCCCTTTTGCAGCACCAGAGCACGGTTCTCCAGTCACCAGGGCAGGCCCTCCAGTCACCAAGCATTTTTTCCCAGTCACCACGAGCACGGCCTCCGAACCACGAGCATGGCTCTCCAGTCACCACGAGCAGGCCGCAGTCCCCAGGCCCTTCTGTTAGTCCCCACGACGGGCCGACACCACAGCACGGCTCTGTAGCCCACGACCACGGTTGCAGCACCACGAGCAGGTTTGGGTCACCACGAAAACCCCCTTCAGTCACCACGAGCACGGCTCTTAGTCCCCAAAAAAGGCTCTGAGTCCCCCGGATGGCCTGAAGTCAATGGCGCGGCTCTGAGTCACTTGAGGGGCTTTGCAGTCACCACGAGCACGGCTCTGAGCCCAGGGGCCCTTTTAATCACCACACACGGCTCTCCAATCCCCAAAAAGGTGCCAGTCCCCAACAGGCTCCAGTCACCACAAGCACAGTCTCAGCACCACAAGTGGCTCCCCAGTCAGAAAGAGGCCCCAGTCCCACGAGCACGGCCCCCAGTAAAAACAAACAGGGCCTCCAGTCCCCCAAAGCAGCCTGCAGTCACCACGGGCCTGCGTCCCCCAGAACGGCTCCGTCACAATGAGCAGGCCCCGGGCCAAAACGAGCAGGGCTTCCAGTCCCCACCCCGGCCTAGTCACCACGAGCACGGCTCTGAGTCCCCACGGGGCACGGTCGCAGTCACTACAGCACGGTCAAGTCATGGGGGCTTCTAGTCCCCAGGCACGGCCTCCAGTCCAAAGGGGCATCTCTGCAGTCACCAGAGCAAGCTCTCCCCAGTCCCCCGGGCGGCTCGGGGTCCCCACGAGCACTTTTTAAAAAGCCCACAAGGGCTCTGAGTCCCCCGAGCACGGCCGCAGCCCACGAGCGGCTTGCAGTCACCAGACCCCTTGCACCACACGAAGGTCCAGTCACCAAAAGGGGCCGCAGTCCCCCGGACGGCCTGCAGTCCCCACGAGCACGGCACTAGTCACCACGAGCACGGCTCTACAGTCAACGAGACGGCCTGAGCCCACGAGCACGGCTTCTAACCCAAAGGCCTAATCACCCAAGCACCCCAAACCCCCACAAGGGGGGGCGTCCAGTCACCAAAGCACAGCCTCAGTCACCACAAGCAGGGCTCCCAGTCAGTACAAGCCCCGGTTTCCCCCAGTCCCCACAAGAGGCCTCCAGTCACCACAAACACTTTTTCCCCAGTCCCCAAAGACAGCCTGCAGTCCCCAAAAGCATTTCCCCAGTCACCACGAGAATTCTCCACCCCAAAGGTTTCAGTCACTCGAGCACGGCTCCCCAGTCCCCCGAGCACGGCCCCCAGAACCCCACAAACCCCGGCCCAACGGCGGCCCCCAGTCCCCCTCGACGGCCCCCAGCCCCCCCCGGGGCCTCCAGAACCCAAAGGGCCCTTCCAGTCCCAGAGCATGGCCCGCAGTCACCACGAGCACAGTTCTGGGTCACCACGAGCACGGTCTACCCCCCAAAAAAAAGGCTCTCCCGGCCAAAAAGGGGCAGGTCGGGAGTCCCCAAGAGACCCCCCGGCCCACCCCAAAGCACGGCTCTGAGTCCCCCGAGCGGTTTTCCCCCAGTCCCCAACCCGGTTCAGTCACAGAGCGGGCTCGAGTCACTATGGGGCCGGCTCTGCAGTCACCACAGCACGGCCCCAAATCCCGAGCACCCGAGCCCCAACGAGCAGGCTCTGCAGTCACTATGAGCGCGGTTTGAGTCCCACGAGCGGTTTTAATACCACAACCGGCCCCCAAAACCCACGCAGGGCTGTCCAGTCACCACAAGCACGGCCCACCCCCCAAAACACGCCTGCTCACCAAAAGATGGTTCCCCAGTCATAAAAAGGCTCTGTCCCCAAAGGGGCACGGCTCTATTTAAATAAACAGGGCCCTCCAGTCACCCAGCACAGCTCTGGTCACCCAAGCTCCTCAGCCCAAAAGGCAGGTTTTCTCCAGTCACCAGAGCAGCCTCAGACACTACGAGCACGGCTCTCCAGTCACCACACACGGCCTCCAGAACCCCACGAGCAGGGCCCCCAGTCACCACGAGCGACTCGGGCACCCGAGCACGGTTTCCAGTCCCCAGGCAGGCTCTCTAGTCACAAAAGCACTTTTTCCCCAGTCCCCGAGCACGGCTCTCCAGAACCGAGCAGGCTTCCAGTCACCCACTTCGCAGTCACCAGAGAAAGTTCGTAGTCACCACGGCCCGGCCCAGTCCCAGGCACCTGCAGCCCCCGAGCAGGGCCTGGCCCCAGCACGGCTCTGCAGTCCCCCGAAGGCTCTCCAGCACCACAAGGGCTTCCAGTCACCACGAGCACGGCTCTGCGGTCACCACGAGCAGGGCTCTGAAGTCACTATGAGCGCGGCTCTGAAAGTCCCCCTAGGGCCCCTTTGGTCACCACGAGCACCCTGCAGTCACCACGAGCACGGCTTTTAATCACCAGGGCCCCTCCCCAATCACCACAAGCACGGCTGTCCAGTCACCACAAGCACGGCTGTCCAGTCACCACAAGCACGGGCCGAGCCCGATGGCCCCCCAGTAAAGCAAGCAGGGCTCTAGCACCAGAGCATTCCAGTCAAAAAAAACACGGCCTCCAGTAAAAAGTACAGCTCCCCCAGTCACCACAAGCATGGCCTGCAGTCCCCACGAGCAGGTTTTCCCCCAGTCCCCACGAGCACGGCTCTGCGGGTCACCAGAGCACGACTCGGGCACCACGAGCCGGCCTGCAGTCCCAGAGCACGGCCCCAGTCACCACGACACGGCCCCCAGTCCCCAGGCACGGCCTGCGCACCCGAGCACGGCTCTGCAGTCCCAAAAAGCCCCGGCTCTGAGTCCCACGAGCACGGTTTTTAAGCACCACGAGCACGGTTGCAGTTACCAGAGACGGCCCCCCAGTCAAGAGCAGGTTCAGTCAATGAGCGGGGCCCCCAGTCACAGGGGGGGGCCCCCAAAACCCCGACACGGCCTGAGTCCCCGGAAGGTCTGCGGTCCCCCGAAGGCTTTGCGTCCCGACCGGCTCTGCAGCCCCCAGAGCACGGTTTCCCCTAATCACCGGCACGGTTCTCCAATCCCCCCGGCACGGCTGTCCATCCCACAAGCCCCTGTCCAGTCACCACAACCGCCTGCCCCCCACAAGCATGGCTCCCCAGTCGTCAAAGGTTCCAGTCACCACAAGCACGGCTCTCCAGTCACCAAAACACGGCCTCCAGAACCACGACCCATGGCTCTCCAGCCCCAAAGAGCATGACTCTGCAGTCACCACGAGCACGGTTCTCCAGTCCCCCGAGCACGGCTCTCCGTCACTACAACGGCTCTCCAGTCCCCCCGAGCACGGCTCCCCAGAAACCCGTTTTAAAAAATGACGATATCTTTTTACAATAATTCCCAGGGGCCTGAAAGGAAAGCCCTTCAGCATCCAGCCTGTTACTGGGTTTTTGAACAAAATCAGTACCCTTTGTTACCCAAAAAATTTATAGATTAAGGGATTTCAACTGATAGGGTACTAACCAAAAAATGATTTAAAAGTTTTTTTAAAAAGGGAAAAAATCTGGGGAAAAGAAACAAAAAAAAGATATTAATTAATATATAAAAAGGGATACTTGGGGGGAAAGGTTCACTGTTCATATAAATAATTGTGCTGGGGGTTAAAAAAGATCAAAAACCATCAGGTACTATATAAATAATAAAAAAATATATATATATAATAATAAATTTTTAAAAGAGGTCCCCCGGAACTATGACCGACCAACCAGGTACGACAGAACAACTTCTCTAAGCAGCTGTATAACAAATTAAAAACCCCCATAACAGCTTGATTGTTAGAAAAAGACCACTTGGAAACAGCACTATAACAGGCAACAAACCCCAGCATCAGGAACAAGGAGATACAAAATGCCCCCAACTGGGGACCACTAGATCCTCCAAAACAGTATAAAATCCCCTACGAAACCCGGGGTTTAGCATAAAAACCCCCAAAATTGGCGGGCACAGATTTTATCGAAGTAGGTCCAGAGCAGAGCTTGAAAACCTGAGTTATAAAAAAATGTCAAAGTGACACAAACCCAGAACAAAATGAATAATCATTCATTATTTCGGAACAGATTACACAGAGTTCTGGGAAAATGTTTTGCCCCCAAAAAAAAAAAACTTACCCAACAGAGTCTAATGTCGAGAACAACAAGGGGAGGAGGGGACTGACGGGCAAAAGGCCAGAGAGAAAAACCAAGAGGAAAACCCCCCCCGCTAGGGGGTGAGACTGATCCCCCCCAAAAAAACGCCGGCCGCAAAAAGCGTTTGCCCACCGGCAGTTACTAAAAACCGGCAAAAAAAAAATTTTACACCCACCAATATAAAAGCTAAGAAATAATAGTCTAAAAATAAAAAAAAATATTAAAAATTTTAAATGAGAATTTTCCCCCAATATAAAACTAAAAAAATTAAAATATACATTATATACATTGAGGCCCAGTTCAAGGGGGCCCAACCCCCCCCCACCCGACAAACGGTCGCACTAGGGGGAAAAAGGTGTCTCATGTCTCAAATATTTCTTAAGTATCAACACCCAAAAACCCTTTCATTAACTCTTAAACTTTTCTACAGTGTCATTTCACTGGGATATGCCCCTGTACTAGGGTAGATAAACTGTTTTCCAAACAGGTTATGTCCATACAAAAATGTAGAGGAGACATAAGAGACACCCAAGGCCGAACAGTGGAGTCATAGTAGTGACACTAAAACAGCCGGCCCCGGATGGGAGAGACTTTCCCCCCTTAATCCAGTGGTAGTGGAAGGAAGGCAATGACTGGCCATGGGGGAAACAGAAATAAGGGGGGGAAAAGGGGGGGGCCCGGAACACGCTGGCAACAAACACACCCCCCAACCACATCCACTGGCCCCCTCCATTCCTTCACAACACACAAAAATGTGATAAAAGGATATGGTTAATGAAGGAGTTCATAAATTTAAAGGGGAGATTGATTTTACGTTCCCCTTTAAATTAACAAAAGCAAGTAAAAAAAGATTTTGGGGCCAAAAAGTATTAAATTTTTAAAAGTTGAAGAAAATTTTAAGGGGCGTGACAGAGCGTCAGCAATTACATTAAACAAAAAAAATGTTTAATTTAAAGGATGGCGGGACCCAACCCCCCCATTTTCCTAGCTTTTTTTCTCTTCATTGTTTTTAAAGGGGAGGGGGTTTGGGGGCGGAAAAAAAATTTATTTAAAAGGGGAAACCCAAAAATACATAAAAATGTTTAAAACCCCCAAATAGTGCCTTTTTCCCAAAGTATAGTTTTTCTGATGTCGTTTGATTTTTAAAAATAGTAGCAGATAGGATGAATATGTCAGGGGAAAAGGGGTTTTTTTCTTTAAAAAAGCGCCCACAGCATAAATATCATATGAAAAAGAAGGGGGGGGTAAGTTGGGACTCTGAAAAAAAAGGAGCAGAGGAAAAAGGGCCTTAACCTTGTAAAAGCTGAAAATCGGAGTCCAGATGAACGGGGCTTTTACAGTGAGCTCGTGAGAGGAGCAGCGATTTGGGAAAAAAATTTGGGCAAAACCCCCGGGAAAAATTGCCATACCCAGGAATCTTTGCACACCCTTCCTACCCGAGGTACGGGAAATGCAGCAATGCACGAATTTTTGATCAATGGGGGGAAACTTCCCCTTTGGGGGTAAAAACCCCCCCGATAGGTAATCTTTTGCCCAAAAACAAACCTTAGCCAATTTAAACAGTGAAAGAAAATGTGTCGTTTTAAAAAAAGCCGGGGAAAAGGGTTTAAGTGTTTTTCCCCCCTTTGTCACGTACACCACTAAATCTAAAAAGGGGTTTACTCCGTCTAAGTCGTGGTCAACTGTTCATAATACGTTGAAATGACGAAGCAGCATTACATAAGCCGAAGGGATACGAGATAGTTAACAATCCATCTTGAAGGTAAAAACGGATATTTCTTGAGCACGTTCAGTAAGGGGGGGCTTGATAATATCCTGTAAGAGATCTAAACGGCTGAAACGTCCCAGATCAATCAGGTCGTCATGCGCGGTAATGGATAACCATCAGGCAAGGTGACAGAGTTCACTTTCCTGAATCAGTAAAATTGAAACACCGTCGGGGGGGACAAATCCCGGGGAGGCCCATGGACTTTTACGGTTCAAAAGTCCAGAGATAAAAAAACAACTTTTTCTCAATCCCTTTTGGGGTTTTTTTGGGGCTCATTCTATGGTGATTTTAAAGGGGATCCTGACATCAACGTCTTGTACGCCCAAGAAACGGGGGAACATCACTAAACAATTAGGTTTTTCCCCAAAAAAAAAGTTCTTAACATTACTTGCTTTATCAGATCAAGGGTTTTTAGAAAAAAATTTTCGAGTGATTGTGAGTCCCCTGAATTTTTTTAAAAGGACCTCTATACCTCAGAGATGTCAGGCAGACTGACGTTTTTCCTGTGGTCTAGGGAAAAAAAAGCAGTAGGTAGAGGGGTAGCGTAAAGTCTTGGTGATTAATGTGGTATACATGATTTAGGGAGAGAGGAGCAGGTGGAGGCGAGTGAGTGGTTTTCCGTCCCCTGACAGACGTGGCAACGTCGCACATGATCGGTGTCCCCCCCGGGCCCAAAAGGGGAAAAAAGGGCCCGTTTAATGTCTTCCACACCCCCAAAAAACCTCCCATGGGACTAGTGCCAAAATTAAAAAGCTTTTCAGAAATGTAAGGAAAACAAAAGATGCTTGACTGTGGTGGTACCGTCAGCTGTCAACTGACTTGTACTTTTTTTTTCCCCCAGTACACCTTTTCTATAATAATAAAATTATCGGGTCCTTTTTCTTCACTTCATTTAAATGCTATATTTTCTGCTTTTCCCAAAAAATGATCAACAAACGATCCTTGATTAAACGCCCCGGGTTAGAATCTTCACATCATTTTGTCTTGACAGGTTTATGAGGTAGGGGGGGCCGGGAGTGATCCTGGCCCAGAGAATACTGAACAACATGTTCAACCCCGTCATTATCACAACAACTCAGGGAGAAAAGGGTGGTTGTTTTGGGGGCTTTTAATAGCGCGGGTAAATTTCGCTAAGAGGGGAAAATTTTAGGTTTCTCTCTACAGCTTCAATTGATAATTTTTTTCCCGTGGTATTATCAATCACAAGTGGCCCTTTTAAAAAACCAGACTGAAGGATATGTTTCCCATCAACAAGTCCACTGACCTGATAGGAAATTACCCCTGGAAAACCAACCATATAACCAGTATAATAGTTGTTTCAAGGGAATTTGTGGGGGACTTTATAAAGACCCCCATAGGTTTAACAAACATCTATCTGGGGAAGGGATCTTGTTAAAGGCAATACATCTTTTAAAAGGTAAGATAACTGCCGTGTCTGGAAAAAAATTTTTTTTGTGACTTAGATTGTCGGGCCTACTTTTCCTCTGATAAAAAGGGGCCAAACTGACTGAATCTTCTCATGATACTCTGTCTGATGTTGTCATCTATTTGAGGAACATTTCGAAAACTTGGGGGGTCAGAAAACGGATGGGCCCTTGTTTTGGGGGAAAAAATAGACTTGAGTGGGGGGGCCAGCCCGATCTTGTCTCATATTTTTCTAACTTAAAAAATATTTCAATAGATTTCCAAGACGAAAACATTTGAAATTTTTCTTCTCCAGTATTAGACTTTTCCCCCCTACGAGAAGATCCAGGAATGTCAGGTTTTTCCGGGGAAAGGGGGGAGAAATAACGGGAAGGGTTTTGGGCCCGGGAATGATCAGCAGATTTGTTTGGCCAATTCCCAGGGGGTTTTTTTTTTCCTTTTTTTTCGTTTTAGCACGTACAATTGTGTGAGAAATTTCATAGTTGTCAGCTAATGCTGCAGTCTCTAGAATATCTGTGGCAGTGATGTGATCAGATATTCCTGTACATCAGCAGACATACAGTTGTTGAATTCCTCGTGAAGTAGTAGCTGAACGAGACTGTCATAAGTCTGACACTGGGAAGCTCGACACCACCTCTCAAATGCAAGCTTCTTCCACGGGCAAACTCCACACAAGTTTGACCCTGTCGTCGTTGTAACGTACGAAATGCACGTTGGTAACTTACAGGTAACAAATTATATGTCTCAAGAATGGTTTCTTTGACTGTGTCATAGTCAATGTATTTGGCAAATGGCAAAGCAGCAGTACATGTTTGTGCTCTGCCAGTCAAAGCTGTGTGCAACAATGTAGCCCAATGCTTACGTGGCCAATTCATGGCACGTGCTTGATTCTCGAACACATCAAAATACGTGTCCAGGTCTGTCTCAAAAAACTTAGGGACCATTGATGCAGCTTTCTGCACGTTAAATGTATCCTCTATAGTACTACTAGGCTGATCAGATCTAATACTCTGTTGTCTCTGGAAACGAACAGTTTCTCTATGGAACTCTTCCTCGTTCAATTTCCTCTGTGCCTCAATTTGTGCAGTTTGCAACAATATTAGGCGTTCCATCCTGTTGAATTGGTCCTGGGATATAGGATCAAAGGACAAGGGAGAAGGTAAATGAACAGGTTTATCTGGATGGACCCTAGGTCGGGTACCTAGTCCAGCCATGCCAATAGAGCCTAGATCTGGTCTAGTATAAGAAGAGACAGGTGTAGCATAAACAGTACTAGTATGAGGCTGCGTCATACTTCTTGCTACACTCTGAACTAATGTCTGAGGCAGACAGTAGGGAGTGAGAGAAAACTGAGCAGGAACACTAGGCTCAGAAACCTCTGCCTGAGTTGCTCTCACTTCTACGTCATCAATTAGCGACAAACTTCCTAATTGTGACACTAAGCTCTCTGACTCTGATTCTGAATCAGAACTCTCTGTATTATCAGGAAACAACATATCTTTAATTAATGCTCTGACTGTTACTGCGGTGTAACTACGGTTGTACGTCACACCCAGATGCTTGGCTACCTGCCAACAAGTCTGAAGCTTTAAAGTACGTAACTTCGACAACGTCAGAGTATCAATTAACTTTTTCACTTTATCATACATCACGAAAATAAGTACAATATGAGAGAGTGATTATGGGAAGCTAGAATCCTAATGTAAGAATTTACTTTACAAGTTATACTAGTGTTAGTTGTCTTAGAGCCAGAGCTCATTAACAGTATTTCCATCTCCTTGGATCAAGAGACTCGGGCAGGTACATACATCCCCTATAATGTTGTACAAGACCAAACTCCTAGTCTTCAGATTAGGAAATTACTCAGTGTTTGACCATAGAGTTACTAGTATGGCAAACTGGACAATTCCTCCAACACCTTGGATCAAGAACCTCCCGGACAGGCCCCCATTTGTTACAAAATGACACGATATCTATTTACAATAGATATCTCCAGTGAACACTAGAAAGGAAAGCCCTTCTAGCATCCAGCCTGTTACTGGGCTTTTGCAACAAAGTCAGTATCCTGGTTCAGTTATCCGACATATTATATAGATTAAGGGGATTTCAACTGATAGGGTACTAACCAAAGTAAATGATTTAAAAGATTTATTAAAGTGAGAAAATCTAGGGTAGCAAAGTAAATCAAATATAAAAGATATTAATTAATATATCAAATAGGATACTTAGGAGGATAGCTCCTACACTGCTCTCATATACAATAAGTCTGTGCTGAGGGCACATATATATATAAATGACTCAGAAGTACCATCAGGTACTATATCAGTAATAACAATAATATATATATATAATAATAAATGTGTGTACGAGTGTGCTCCCGGTAACTATGACTCGACTCAACCAGTGTACGACAGAACAACTTCTCATAAGCTAGCTGTACTAACAAATTGACAACCATAACAGCTTGATTGTCTAGTAAAATGACCACTTCGCAGAACAGCACTATAACAGGCAACAGCAACACAGCATCAGGAACAAGGAGATACAAAATCGACCCTAACTGGGGACCATCAGTAGATCCTCCAAAACAGTCATAAAACTCCCTTTCTACTGAAACTAGGTTCAGCATAAACAATCCCAAACTGTGGCGGTGCACAGATGCCTTATCGAAGTAGGTCCAGAGCTAGAGCTTGAGACCTGAGTTATCAAAGAGTGTCAAAGTGACACACAACCCAGAACAAAGTCGAATAATCACTGTCTAGTCTATTCTCTGTGAACAGAGTTACACAGAGTTCTGAGAAGTATGATTCGCCTCACCAACAAATACATACTCTACCCAACAGAGTCTAATGTCGAGAACAACAAGAGTGAGGAGTTGACTCGACGAGGGCAGCAGGCCAGAGAGAGAGATCCAAGAGGAACAACCACCCAGCTCAGGTGTGTCCAGAGACTGACTCCTCCCCGCAACAAGACGCCGGCCGCGTAACAGTCGTTTGCCAACACCAAGGCAGTTACTACACACTCGAGCACAACATAAAATATTACATCCTACCTAATATATATAGCTAAGTTAAATAATAGTCTAATAATAATATAAAGCCAAATATTAACGATTTAGCTATAATCGAGAATATTCGCAATATAAAACTATAGAAAATTGAAATATACATTATATACATTGAGGCCCAGTTCAAGGGGCGCAACACACGAGCATGGCTCTCCAGTCACCACGAGCATGGCTCTGCAGTCACCACGAGCACGGCTCTGCAGTTACCACGAGCACGGCTCTGCAGTCACCACGAGCACGGCTCTGCAGTCACCACGAGCACGGCTCTACAGTCACCACGAGCACGGCTCTGCAGTCACCACGAGCACAGCTCTGCAGTCACCACGAGCACGGCTCTGCAGTCACCACGAGCACGACTCTGCAGTCACCACGAGCACGGCTCTACAGTCACCACGAGCACGGCTCTGCAGTCACCACGAGCACGGCTCTGCAGTCACCACGAGCACGGCTCTGCAGTCACCACGAGCACGGCTCTGCTTCCATGACAACAAACCCCAAAGACTGGATACAAGAAACATATCTCTCCACTGCATTTACCAATGAAATTTTCATATATTTTTTTAAAATATGTGATATATTGCAAAAAAAAATATACATTAATGTGCATATTTCGATGATTCAGTGCGGTTTCATGCATTTTCTGACACTTAGTTTTTATGGACTTTGTGATTCAAATTCAAATTCTTTATTTCTGGTAATATACAAGGTGGGGTGTACTTATAATTATGCATTTTATGAAGTAGATATTACAAGATGGCCAATAATATGCCTAGGTATGCCTAGGCTTTTCAGGCAGTCTTATGATAGGTCTTACTCTATAGTGACACAATGATTATACAGATAGTAAGGTTAGGTAATTGTAGTGATTAACTAGGTTCACAAAATTGAGGTACTGGAATTTAAACATTTAAGAATTTTACAATTAGTTTATATATTAATGGTAAAGGTGATGTATTGGCATATTACAGTTTCTATATTGGAGTGTTTAGGCAAACTTATGACTAGCTTAAGAATTATGAAGCAACAGTTGTATTAGAATTTTGGTTAGTCCTGTGCAAATTAAGGGGAATCACAGATATCAATAAGTGTATTTTGCTGTGGATATGTGCAAGATAAAGTAGTTTTGATGTGGTTAGCTATCGGTTGGGTGCGTAAGTGAGATAAGATGTTTTTTAACGGTGCTTCTGAAAATGGAGGTTGTGTCTGCAGTTCTAGAGTTTTCAGGTAGGGAGTTCCAGATTTTAGGCCCTTTTATGCGCATTGAATTTTTGTATAGATTTAGTCGGACATGGGGAATGTCAAAGAGATGTTTATGTCTGGTATTATGGCTATGGGTCCTGTCACAACTGTCAAGAAAGTGTTTTAGCTCAGGGTTAAAGTTGGAATTAATGGTTCTATAAATGTAGATAGCAGAGTAGTAAGTATGGATGTTCTGAACAGTGAGTAGGTTTAGGTCTTTGAAGAGTGGGAGGGGGGGGTGGCGGGGGAGGTGTTGCCTAGCGTTGGATTGCGTGATAATTCTTACTGCGGCTTTTTGTTGGGTTATTATTGGCTTTAGGTGGGTAATTGCTGTTGATCCCCAAGCACAAATGGCATATGTGAGGTAGGGATAGATGAGTGAGTAGTATAGTGTGAGTAGGGCTGATTGTGGTACATAATACCGTATCTTAGAGAGGATCCCCACAGTTTTGGACACTTTCTTTGTTATGTGTTGGATATGAGTGCTGAATTTCAGGCTGCTGTCAAGGTGGAGGCCCAGGAACTTGCCCTCATTATGTTTAGCAATAGGTGTAGTGTTGATCTTAATGTTTAATTGTGGATCATCTGCTCTGTTGCCAAACATAATATAGAAGGTCTTATCAGTGTTGAGTGTAAGTTTATTGGCTGTCATCCATGTTGATATTTTTATTAATTCGTCGTTAACAATTGTAGCGTGGCAAGGTTTGTGTGGGAGATGACATAAGTTGTGTCATCAGCAAAGAGTATTGGTTTCAGGTGTTGTGATACATTGGGAAGATCATTGATGTATAAGAGGAAGAGCAGGGGAACAAGGACACTTCCCTGCGGTACTCCGGTGTCTAGTGGTAGTGTCGTGGAGGATGTGTCTTTAATAGTGACATACTGATACCTATTAGTGAGGTAGGATTTGAAGTATGCTAGTGCATGACCTCTTATTCCATAGTGGTCAAGTTTGTGGAGTAGGATGCCGTGGTTTACTGTGTCGAAAGCTTTCCTTAGGTCAATAAAAAGTCCTAATGGATATTCCTTATTTTCGAGTGCTGTGTAAAGCAGGTCTATCATTTTTACTATTGCATCGTTAGTGCTTTTATTTTTCCTGAAGCCAAATTGGCAGGGGTTGAGTATGCTTTGTGTCGTTATAAACGAGTATAATCTCTTGTGCACAAGTTTCTCGAAGATTTTTGATAGCAATGGTAGATTTGATATAGGCCTATAGTTGTTTACGTCTGTGGGGTCACCACCTTTGTGTATTGGTGTAACCCTTGCTGTTTTGAGTAGTGTTGGGAAAGTGCTAGTTTCTTATGATTTGTTAAAAAGTAATGAAATAGGATATGAAAGGACATGAGCGGCTCGTTTGTATATTAAGGGTGGAACTTGAGACAGATGCCCTGATTTATTTTTAAGTGACTTGATTATCATGGTGACTTCAGTGGGTTCTGTAGGTGCAAGATATAAGGAGGATGGGAAATTCCCATCTAGGTAATCACTTGCTCGGGCATTGGTATCTGGGATTTTACTGGCAAGATTTGATCCTATGGTTGAGAAGAAGTCATTTATCTTGTTTGCTGTATCAATAGGCTGTAGTGGTGTTTCGTTTGGTTTAGTTAGGATAATGTCCCTAGTTTTTTTCAGTTTGTGGCCCATAATCTGTGAGAGAGTGAATCTGCTGGAGTAGTACAATTGTTTGGCTTTTTTTATTAGTTTGGTGAGAACTGATGAATAGTGTTTAATAAACTCCTTATGTATGAATCCCCGTCTATATTGCTTCTCATATTGATGTTTCTTGTTAATGGATTTTAGTAAGCTGTTAGTTAGCCATGGGCAGCCTAGCCGTTTATTCGTAATCTGTTTCATTTTTATAGGACAATGTTTGTTGTATAGTCTATGTAATTTATTAAGAAAGTTGTCTGTCCAGTCATCGATACCCTTGGCATTTGAGAATTCTATAGCCTAGCTCTGCTGTGAAGTTATTTATTGATGATGACGGGTGGACTCGTAGAAAAACCCTAGAGTAATTCTGTTATCTATATGGGTATACCTGATGTTATCTTATAAGAGCCAGTGTAAGCTTATCACTATTAGGGAGACCCGTTGCCATCACAGCCTAGGGAAGATGAGTGGGCAAGCAGCTGGCAACCCGCGTGAGTGGGCAAGCAGCTGGTAACCCGCGCCCACTCAATTCAATTCAATTCAATTCAATGAATTCGCTGCCCAGCCTTTGCGGAGTGCGGGTGAGCTTGTTTCTTGTCCCTAGCGGTGGAGTTGAGAACTGGTAGTTTTCATCAACATGGTGGAGCGCTACAGACGACGTGTCAATACTGTCTGTATTGAAGTGTTGCAGGGCGCGATTTACCCAAGCAACGCAGATGTTCTCCTCCCAGCTATTTTGAGGGATTCTTTGGGGATATCCATTGAAGAATTATTTGGGATATCTCTCAACGGTTCGTCGAGGATTTTTGTCAAGTTTGCAGTGGCCAGCGCATATGAGCGAGTGGTTGACACGTATCAGGAGAAGAGGATTGTCGTCAACACGGGATTAGAGGTACGGCTTCGAGATGTGTCACGGTACTACACTTAT
>WNWK01044334.1:0-15139 GCA_009830355.1 Cherax destructor | reverse complement strand
GAAAAATGTGTCTAAAATCGATTTTATGGCATATTTCGCGTTTTAGAAGCGTTTGATGCTTTTCTGACAAAACTCATTTTTAGCTAAAATACTTAGATTTTCACACTTTTAAATAAATTTCTACTGCAATTGAAATTTATGGGAAAAGTAAGCAAAATTTTATGATTTTCTTTTAGGAAGCTTACTTATAGGTATATTTTATCAAAAAAATAGTTTTCAGAAAATCCTTGAAAATGCCTTAAATCGTCAAAAATGCAATAAAATCAAGTTTTATAGCATTTTTGAATATTTAATAATTATTTACATATTTTTAAAAATCCCATTAAAAATCTATAAAAATCAATATTTTTATAGAATATTTCATATTATTTTCGAAAATACATGAAACATTAAAAGCTTAGAAAAATGTGCTAAAATCGCATTTTATGGCATATTTCGACGTTTTAAGCGGTTTGATGCTTTTCGGGACAAAACTCATTTTTTAGCTAAAATACTTAGATTTTCACACTTTTAAATAAATTTCTATTGCAATTGAAATTTATGGGAAAAGTAAGCAAAATTTTATGATTTTCTTTTGGAAGCTTACTTATAGGTATATTTTATCTAAAAAAATAGTTTTTCAGAAAATCCTTGAAAATGCCTTAAATCGTCAAAAAATGCAATAAAATCAAGTTTTATAGCATTTTTGAATATTTATTAATTATTTACATTTTTTTAAAAAATCCCATTAAAAATCTATAAAAATCAATATTTTTATAGAATATTTCATATTATTTTCGAAAAATACATGAAACATTAAAAAGCTCAGAAAAATGTGCTAAAATCGTATTTTATTGCATATTTCGACGTTTTAGAGCGGTTTGAGTGCTTTTCTGGCAAAACTCATTTTCAGCTAAAATACTTAGATTTTCACACTTTTAAATAGAATTTCTACTGCAATTGAAATTTATGGGAAAAGTAAGCAAAATTTTATGATTTTCTTTTGAAAGCTTACTCATAGGTATATTTTATCTAAAAAAATAGTTTTCAGAAAATCCTTGAAAATGCCTTAAATCGTCAAAATGCAATAAAATCAAGTTTTATAGCATTTTTGAATATTTATTAATTATTTACATATTTTTAAAAATCCCATTAAAAATCTATAAAAATCAATATTTTTATAGAATATTTCATATTATTTTCGAAAAATACATGAAACTTTAAAAAAGCTCAGAAAAATGTGCTAAAATCGTATTTTATTGCATATTTCGACGTTTAGAGCGGTTTGAGTGCTTTTCTGTAAAACTCATTTTTCAGCTAAAATACTTAGATTTTCACACTTTTAAATAGAATTTCTACTGCAATTGAAATTTATGGGAAAGTAAGCAAAATTTTATGATTTTCTTTTAGGAAGCTTACTTATGTATATTTTATCTAAAAAAATAGTTTTTCAGAAAATCCTTGAAAATGCCTTAAATCGTCAAAAAATGCAATAAAATCAAGTTTTATAGCATTTTTGAATATTTATTAATTATTTACATATTTTTAAAAAATCCCATTAAAAATCTATAAAAATCAATATTTTTATAGAATATTTCATATTATTTTCGAAAAATACATGAAACATTAAAAAGCTCAGAAAAATGTGCTAAAATCGTATTTTATTGCATATTTCGACGTTTTAGAGCGGTTTGAGTGCTTTTCTGGCAAAACTCATTTTTCAGCTAAAATACTTAGATTTTCACACTTTTAAATAGAATTTCTACTGCAATTGAAATTTATGGGAAAAGTAAGCAAAATTTTATGATTTTCTTTTAGGAAGCTTACTTATAGGTATATTTTATCTAAAAAATAGTTTTCAAAAATCCTTGAAAATGCCTTAAATCGTCAAAAATGCAATAAAATTAAGTTTTATAGCATTTTTGAATATTTATTAATTATTTACATATTTTTAAAAATCCCATTAAAAATCTATAAAAATCAATATTTTTATAGAATATTTCATATTATTTTCGAAAAATACATGTAACATTAAAAAGCTCAGAAAAATGTGCTAAAATCGTATTTTATGGCATATTTCGACGTTTTAGAGCGGTTTGAGTGCTTTTCTGCAAAACTCATTTTTTTAGCTAAAATACTTAGATTTTCACACTTTTAAATAGAATTTCTACTGCAATTGAAATTTATGGAAAAGTAAGCAAAATTTTATGATTTTCTTTTATGAAGTTTACTTATAGGTATATTTTATCTAAAAAATAGTTTTTCAGAAAATCCTTGAAAATGCCTTAAATCGTCAAAATGCAATAAAATCAAGTTTTATAGCATTTTGAATATTTATAAATTATTTACATATTTTTAAATCCATTAAAATCTATAAAATCAATATTTTTAAGAATATTTCATATTTTTTCGAAAATACATGAAACATTAAAAGCTTAGAAAATGTGCTAAAATCCATTTTATGGCATATTTCGACGTTTTAGAGCGGTTTGATGTTTCGCAAAACTCATTTTTAGCTAAAATACTTTTACACTTTTAAATAGAATTTTACTGCAATTGAAATTTATGGGAAAAGTAAGCAAAATTTTATGATTTTCTTTAGAAGCTTACTATAGGTATATTTTATCTAAAAAAGTTTTCAGAAAATCTTAATGCTAATCGTAAAAATGCAATAAAATCAGTTTTATAGCATTTTGAATATTTATAATTATTTACATATTTTTAAAAACCATTAAAAATCTATAAAATCAATATTTTTATAGAATATTTCATATTATTTCGAAAATACATGAAACATTAAAAAGCTAGAAAATGTGCTAAAATCATTTTATTGCATATTTCGACGTTTTAGAGCGTTTGAGTGTTTTCTGGCAAACTCATTTTCAGCTAAAATACTTAGATTTTCACACTTTTAAATAGAATTTCTACCAATTGAAATTTATGGGAAAAGTAAGCAAAATTTTATGATTTTCTTTAGGAAGCTTACTATAGGTATATTTTATCTAAAAAAAAGTTTTCAAAAACCTTGAAAATGCCTTAAATCGTCAAAAATGCAAAAAACGTTTTATAGCATTTAATATTTATAATTATTTACTATTTTTAAACCATTAAAATCTAAATCAATATTTTTAGAATATTTATATTATTGAAAATTAAATGTAACGTATTTTATCATATTTCGACGTTATTAGTGCTTTCTGGAAACTTTTACAAAATTTATTCACACTTTTAAATGAATTTCTACTGCAATGAAATTTATGAAAGTAAGCAAAATTAATTTTAAACTTACTATGGTATATTTTATCTAAAATTTCAAAAATCCTTGAAATGTATGTCAAATGCAAAAATGTTTTATACATAATATTTATATTATTTACATTTTAAATCCCATTAAATCTAAATCAATATTTTTATAGAATATTTCTTACAAAACATGAATAAAACTAGAAATGTAAAATCATTTTATGCATATTTCGACGTTTTAGAGCGGTTTGATGCTTTCTGAAAACTCATTTAGCTAAAATACTTAATTTTCACACTTTTAAATAAATTTTACTCAATAAATTATGGAAAAGTAAGAAATTTATATTTTCTTTAGAAGCTTACTATAGGTATATTTTATCTAAAAATAGTTTTCAAAAATCCTTGAAAATGCCTTAATCGTCAAAATGCAATAAAATCAAGTTTATAGCATTTTAATATTTATTAATTATTTACATATTTTAAATCCCATTAAAATCTATAAAAATCAATATTTTTATAGAATATTTCATATTATTTTCGAAAATACATGAAACATTAAAAGCTAGAAAATGTGCTAAAATCTATTTTATTGCATATTTCGACGTTTAGAGCGGTTTGATGCTTTCTGGCAAACTCATTTTTAGCTAAAATACTTGATTTTCACACTTTTAAATAAATTTCTACTGCAATTGAAATTTATGGGAAAAGTAAGAAATTTTATGATTTTCTTAGAAGCTTACTATAGGTATATTTTATCTAAAATAGTTTTCAAAAATCCTTGAAAATGCCTAAATCGTCAAAATGCAATAAATCAAGTTTTATAGCATTTTAATATTTATTAATTATTTACATATTTTAAAAATCCCATTAAAATCTATAAAAATCAATATTTTAAGAATATTTCATATTATTTGAAATACTGAAACATTAATGAAAATTAAATAGTTTTCGAGTTAAATGTTCTAAAATCGAAAATTTATTTTCACACTTTTAAATAGAATTTATGCAATTGAAATTTATGGAAAAGTAAGCAAAATTTTATGATTTTCTTTGAAGCTTACTATAGGTATATTTTATCTAAAATTTTTCAGAAAATCCTGAAATGCCTTAATCTCAAAAATGCAATAAAATCAAGTTTTATAGCATTTTGAATATTTATAATTATTTACATATTTTAAAATCCATTAAAATCTATAAAAATCAATATTTTTATAGAATATTTCATATTATTTTCGAAAATACATGAAACATTAAAAGCTCAGAAAATGTGCTAAAATCGATTTTATGGCATATTTCGACGTTTTAGAGCGGTTTGATGCTTTTCTGGCAAACTCATTTTTAGCTAAAATACTTAATTTCACATTTAAATAAATTTCTATGCAATTGAAATTTATGGGAAAGTAGCAAAATTTTATGATTTTCTTTAGGAAGCTTACTCATAGTATATTTTATCTAAAAATAGTTTTCAAAAACTTGAAAATGCTTAAATCGTCAAAATGCAATAAAATCAAGTTTTATAGCATTTTAATATTTATTAATTATTTACATATTTTTAAAAATCCCATTAAAAATCTATAAAATCAATATTTTTATAGAATATTTCATATTATTTTCGAAAATACATGAAACATTAAAAGCTAGAAAAATGTGCTAAAATCGATTTTATTGCATATTTCGACGTTTTAGAGCGGTTTGATGCTTTTCTGCAAAACTCATTTTAGCTAAAATACTTAGATTTCACACTTTTAAATAAATTTCTACTGCAATTGAAATTTATGGGAAAAGTAAGCAAAATTTTATGATTTTCTTTAGAAGCTTACTATAGGTATATTTTATCTAAAAATAGTTTTCAAAAATCCTTGAAAATGCTTAATCGAAAAATGCAATAAAATAAGTTTTATAGCATTTTTGAATATTTATTAATTATTTACATATTTTTAAAATCCCATTAAAAATCTATAAAAATCAATATTTTTATAGAATATTTCAATTATTTTCGAAAATACATGAAACATTAAAAGCTCAGAAAAATGTGCTAAAATCGTATTTTATTGCATATTTCGACGTTTAGAGCGGTTTGAGTGCTTTTCTGGCAAAACTCATTTTTAAAGTAAGCAAAATTTTATGATTTTTTAGAGTTATATAGGTATATTTTATCTAAAAATAGTTTTCAGAAAATCTGAAATGCCTTAATTCAAAAATGCAATAAAATCAAGTTTTATAGCATTTTTGAATATTTTAATTATTTACATATTTTTAAAATCCATTAAAAATCTATAAAATCAATATTTATAGAATATTTCATATTATTTTCGAAAAATACATGAAACATTAAAAAGCTCAGAAAATGTGCTAAATCTATTTTATTGCATATTTCGACGTTTAGAGCGTTTGAGTGCTTTCTGCAAAACTCATTTTCAGCTAAAATACTTAGATTTTCACATTTAAATAAATTTCACTGAATTGAAATTTATGGGAAAATAAGCAAAATTTATGATTTTCTTTAGGAAGCTTACTCATAGTATATTTTATCTAAAAATAGTTTTCAAAAACCTTGAAAATGTCTTAATCGTCAAAATGCAATAAATAAGTTTTAGCATTTTTAATATTTATTATTTATTTACATATTTTAAAATCCCATTAAAATCTTTAAAATCAATATTTTATAGAATATTTCATATTATTTTCGAAAATACATGAAACATAACTCAGAAAATGTGCTAAAATCGTATTTTATGCATATTTGACGTTTTAGAGCGGTTTGAGCTTTCTGGCAAACTCATTTTTAGCTAAAATACTTAGATTTTCACACTTTTAAATAAATTTACTGCAATGAAATTTATGGGAAAAGTAAGCAAAATTTTATGATTTTCTTTTAGGAAGCTTACTTATAGGTATATTTTATCTAAAAAAATAGTTTTCAGAAAATCCTTGAAAATGCCTTAAATCGTCAAAAAATGCAATAAAATCAAGTTTTATAGCATTTTTGAATATTTATTAATTATTTACATATTTTTAAAAAATCCCATTAAAAATCTATAAAAATCAATATTTTTATAGAATATTTCATATTATTTTCGAAAAATACATGAAACATTAAAAAGCTCAGAAAAATGTGCTAAAATCGTATTTTATTGCATATTTCGACGTTTTAGAGCGGTTTGAGTGCTTTTCTGGCAAAACTCATTTTTAGCTAAAATACTTAGATTTTCACACTTTTAAATAGAATTTCTACTGCAATTGAAATTTATGGGAAAAGTAAACAAAATTTTATGATTTTCTATTAGGAAGCTTACTTATAGGTATATTTTATCTAAAAAAATAGTTTTCAGAAAATCCTTGAAAATGCCTTAAATCGTCAAAAAATGCAATAAAATCAAGTTTTATAGCATTTTTGAATATTTATTAATTATTTACATATTTTTAAAAATCCCATTAAAAATCTATAAAAATCAATATTTTTATAGAATATTTCATATTATTTCGAAAATACATGAAACATTAAAAAGCTCAGAAAAATGTGCTAAAATCGTATTTTATTGCATATTTCGACGTTTTAGAGCGGTTTGATGCTTTTCTGCAAAACTCATTTTTAGCTAAAATACTTAGATTTTCACACTTTTAAATAGAATTTCTATGCAATTGAAATTTATGGGAAAAGTAAGCAAAATTTTATGATTTTCTTTTAGGAAGCTTACTCATAGGTATATTTTATCTAAAAATAGTTTCAGAAAATGCCTAATGTCAAAATGAATAAAATCAAGTTTTATAGCATTTTGAATATTATTAATTATTTACATATTTTTAAAAATCCATTAAAAATCTATAAAAATCAATATTTTATAGAATATTTCATATTATTTTCGAAAATACATGAAACATTAAAAGCTTAGAAAATGTGCTAAAATCGCATTTATGGCATATTTCGACGTTTTAAGCGGTTTGATGCTTTTCTGAAAACATTTTACTAAAATACTTAGATTTTCACACTTTTAAATAGAATTTCTTGCAATTGAAATTTATGGGAAAAGTAAGCAAAATTTTATGATTTTCTTTTAGGAAGCTTACTTATAGGATATTTTATCTAAAAATAGTTTTCAGAAAATCCTTGAAATGCCTTAAATCGTCAAAATGCAATAAAATCAAGTTTTATAGCAATTTTGAATATTTATTAATTATTTACATATTTTTGAAAAATACCATTAAAAATCTATAAAAATCAATATTTTAAAGAATATTTCATATTATTTCGAAAAATACATGAAACATTAAAAGCTCAGAAAATGTTCTAAAATCGTATTTTATTGCATATTTCGACGTTTTAGAGCGGTTTGAGTGCTTTTCTGGAAAACTCATTTTCAGCTAAAATACTTAGATTTTCACACTTTTAAATAGAATTTCTACTGCAATTGAAATTTATGGGAAAATAAGCAAAATTTATGATTTTCTTTTAGAAGCTTACTTATAGGTATATTTTATCTAAAAATAATTTTTCAGAAAATCCTTGAAAATGCCTAATCGTCAAAAATGCAATAAAATAAGTTTTATACATTTTTGAATATTTATTAATTATTTACATATTTTTAAAAATCCCATTAAAAATCTATAAAATCAATATTTTTATAGAATATTTCATATTATTTTCGAAAATACATGAAACATTAAAAAGCTCAGAAAAATGGGCTAAAATCGTATTTTATTGCATATTTCGACGTTTAGAGCGGTTTGAGTGCTTTCTGGCAAAACTCATTTTTCAGCTAAAATACTTAGATTTTCACACTTTTAAATAAATTTCTACTGCAATTGAAATTTATGGGAAAAGAAGAAAATTTTATGATTTTCTTTGAGGAAGCTTACTTATAGGTATATTTGATCTAAAAATAGTTTTCAGAAAACCCTTGAAAATGCCTTAAATCGTCAAAAATGCAATAAAATCAAGTTTTATAGCATTTTTAATATTTATAAATTATTTACATATTTTTAAAAATCCAATAAAAATCTATAAAAATCAATATTTTTAAGAATATTTCATATTATTTTCGAAAAATACATGAAACATTAAAAGCTCAGAAAATGTGCTAAAATCGTATTTTATTGCATATTTCGACGTTTTAGAGCGGTTTGAGTGCTTCTCTGGAAAACTCATTTTTAGCAAAATTAGATTTTAATTTTAAATAGAATTTCATAATTGAAATTTATGGGAAATAAGAAAATTTATGATTTTCAGAAGCTTACTTATAGATATTTTATCTAAAAATAATTTTCAGAAAATTTAAATTTAAATTAAAATCAAAAAATCTTATAATTTTTGAATATTTATATTATTTACATATTTAAAAATCCATTAAAATCTATATTATCAATTATTTTAAGAATATTTCATATTTTTTAAAAATACATTAAACATTAAAAAGCTAAAAAAAGTAACAAATTTTTATATTTCCTTTTAGAGCTTACTTCTTGGAAATATTTTACTAAAAATAGTTTTCAGAAAATCCTTGAAAATGCCTTAATCGTCAAAAATGCAATAAAACGTTTTATAGCATTTTTGAATATTTATAATTATTTACATATTTTTAAAAATCCCATTAAAAATCTATAAAATCAATATTTTTATAGAATATTTCATATTATTTTCGAAAATACATGAACATTAAAAGCTCAGAAAATGTGCTAAAATCCATTTTATGGCATATTTCGACGTTTTATGCGGTTTGATGCTTTCTGACAAAACTCATTTTTAGCTAAATACTTAATTTTCACACTTTTAAATAGAATTTCTACTGCATTGAAATTTATGGGAAAAGTAAGCAAAATTTTATGATTTTTTTAGAAGCTTACTCATAGGTATATTTTATCTAAAAAATAGTTTTCAAAAATCTTGAAAATGCCTTAAATCGTCAAAAATGCAATAAAATCAAGTTTTATAGCATTTTAATATTTATTAATTATTTACATATTTTTAAAAATCCCATTAAAAATTATAAATCAATATTTTTAGAATATTTCATATTATTTTCGAAAATACATGAAACATTAAAAAGCTCAGAAAATGTGCTAAAATCGTATTTTATTGCATATTTCGACGTTTTAGAGCGGTTTGAGTGCTTTTCTGGCAAAACTATTTTTAGCTAAAATACTTAGATTTTCACACTTTTTTTTAGAAAATTTGGGGAAAATGCCTTGAAATTCTCAAAAATTTATTGCAATAAAAAAACGTATTTATAAGTTATATTTTGAATATTTATTAATTATTTACATATTTTAAAAATCCATTAAAAATCTATAAAAATCAATATTTTTATAGAATATTTCATATTATTTTCGAAAATACATGTAACATTAAAAAGCTCAGAAAAATGTGCTAAAATCACATTTTATGGCATATTTCGACGTTTTATAGCTGGTTTGATGCTTTTCTGACAAAACTCATTTTTAGCTAAAATACTTAGATTTTCACACTTTTAAATAGAATTTCTACTGCAATTGAAATTTATGGGAAAAGTAAGCAAAATTTATGATTTTCTTTAGGAAGCTTACTCATAGGTATATTTTATCTAAAAATAGTTTTTCACAAAATCCTTGAAAATGCCTTAAATCGTCAAAAAATGCAATAAAATCAAGTTTTATAGCATTTTTGAATATTATTAATTATTTACATATTTTTAAAAATCCCATTAAAAATCTATATAAATCAATATTTTTATAGAATATTTCATATTATTTTCGAAATATACATGAAACATTAAAAAGCTTAGAAAAATGTGCTAAAATCGCATTTTATGGCATATTTCGACGTTTTAGAGCGGTTTGAGTGCTTTTCTGGCAAAACATTTTCACCTAAAATACTTAGATTTTCACACTTTTAAATAGAATTTCTACTGCAATTGAAATTTATGGGAAAAGTAAGCAAAATTTTATGATTTTCTTTTAGGAAGCTTACTTATAGGTATATTTTATCTAAAAAAATAGTTTTTCAGAAAATCCTTGAAAATGCCTTAAATCGTCAAAAAATGCAATAAAATCAAGTTTTATAGCAATTTTGAATATTTATTAATTATTTACATATTTTTGAAAAATACCATTAAAAATCTATAAAAATCAATATTTTTATAGAATATTTCATATTATTTTCGAAAAATACATGAAACATTAAAAAGCTCAGAAAAATGTGCTAAAATCGTATTTTATTGCATATTTCGACGTTTTAGAGCGGTTTGAGTGCTTTTCTGGCAAAACTCATTTTTCAGCTAAAATACTTAGATTTTTCACACTTTTAAATAGAATTTCATGCATTGAAATTTATGGAAAAGTAAGCAAAATTTATGATTTTCTTTTAGGAAGCTTACTCATAGGTATATTTTATCTAAAAAATAGTTTTTCACAAAATCCTTGAAAATGCCTAATCGTCAAAAATGCAATAAAATCAAGTTTATAGCATTTTTGAATATTAATTATTTACATATTTTAAAAATCCATTAAAAATCTATATATATCAATATTTTTTAGAATATTTCATATTATTTTCGAAAATACATGAAACATTAAAAGCTCAGAAAAATGTGCTAAAATCGTATTTTATTGCATATTTCGACGTTTTAGAGCTTTGAGTGCTCTAAAACTCATTTTCAGCTAAAATCGATTTACACTTTTAAATAAATTTCTGCAATTGAAATTTATGGAAAGTAAGCAAATTTATGATTTTCTTGACTTACTATAGGTATATTTTATCAAAATAGTTTTCAAAATCCTTGAAAATGACCTTAAATCGTCAAAAAATGCAATAAAATCAAGTTTTATAGCATTTTTGAATATTTATAATTATTTACATATTTTTAAAAATCATTAAAAATCTATAAAAATCAATATTTTTATAGAATATTTCATATTATTTTCGAAAAATACATGAATATTAAAAGCTCAGAAAAATGTGCTAAAATCATATTTTATTGCATATTTCGACGTTTTAGAGCGGTTTGAGTGCTTTTTGGCAAAACTCATTTTCACTAAAATACTTACATTTCACACTTTTAAATAAATTCTCTGCAATTGAAATTTATGGGAAAAGTAAGCAAAATTTTATGATTTTCTTTTAGGAAGACTTATCATAGGTATATTTTATCTAAAAAAATAGTTTTCAAAAATCTGAAAATGCTTAATCGTCAAAATGCAATAAAATCAAGTTTATAGCATTTTGAATATTTATTAATTATTTACATATTTTAAAAATCCATTAAAAATCTATAAAAATCAATATTTTATAGAATATTTCATTTTTCGAAAAATACATGAAACATTAAAAGCTCAGAAAAATGTTCTAAAATCGTATTTTATGCATATTTCGACGTTTAGAAACAGTTTGAGTGCTTTTCTGGCAAAACTCATTTTCAGCTAAAATACGAATTTTCACACTTTTAAATAAATTTCTACTGCAATTGGGGATTTATGGGAAAAGTAAGCAAAATTTTATGATTTTCTTTTAGGAAGCTTACTTATAGGTATATTTTATCTAAAAAATAATTTTCAGAAAATCCTTGAAAATGCCTTAAATCGTCAAAAAATGCAATAAAATCAAGTTTTATAGCATTTTTGAATATTAAATAATTATTTACATATTTTTAAAAAATCCCATTAAAAATCTATAAAAATCAATATTTTATAAAATATTTCATATTATTTTCGAAAAAATACATGAAACATTAAAAACTCAGAAAAATGTGCTAAAATCTATTTTGTGCATATTTCGACGTTTTAGAGCGGTTTGAGTGCTTTTCTGCAAAACTCATTTTTCAGCTAAAATACTTAGATTTTCACACTTTTAAATAGAATTTCTACTGCAATTTGAAATTTATGGGAAAAGTAGCAAAATTTTATGATTTTCTTTTAGGAAGCTTACTTATAGGTATATTTTATCTAAAAAATATTTTTCAGAAAATCCTTGAAAATACCTTAAATCATCAAAAAATGCAATAAAATCAAGTTTTATAGCATTTTGAATATTTATTAATTATTTACATATTTTAAAAATCCCATTAAAAATCTATAAAAATCAATATTTTTATAGAATATTTCATATTATTTTCGAAAATACATGAAACATTAAAAAGCTCAGAAAAATGTGCTAAAATCATATTTTATTGCATATTTCGACGTTTTAGAGCAGTTTGAGTGCTTTTCTGGCAAAACTCTTTTTTCTTAGCTAAAATACTTAGATTTTCACACTTTTAAATATAATTTCTACTGCAATTGAAATTTATGGAAAAGTAAGCAAAATTTTATGATTTTCTTTTAGGAAGCTTACTTATAGGTATATTTATCAAAAAATAATTTTCAGAAAATCCTTAAAAATGCCAAATCATCAAAATGCAATAAAATCAAGTTTTATAGCATTTTGAATATTTTTTAATTATTTACATTTTTAAAAATCCCATTAAAAATCTATAAAATCAATATTTTTATAGAATATTTCATATTATTTTCGAAAAATACATGAAACATTAAAAAGCTCAGAAAAATGTGCTAAAATCATTTTTATTGCATATTTCGACGTTTTAGAGCGGTTTGATGCTTTTCTGGCAAAACTCATTTTTCAGCTAAAATACTTAGATTTTCACCTTTTAAATAGAATTTCTACTGCAATTGAAATTTATGGGAAAATTTAAGCAAAATTTTATGATTTTCTTTTGGGAAGCTTACTCATAGGTATATTTTATCTAAAAAAAAAAAAAAAAAAAAAAAAAAAAAAAAAAAAAATTTTTTTTTTTTTTTTTTTTTTTATTAATTATTTACATATTTTAAAAAATCCCATTAAAATCTATAAAAATCAATATTTTTATAGAATATTTCATATTATTTTCGAAAAATACATGAAACATTAAAAAAGCTCAGAAAAATGTGCTAAAATCCATTTTATGGCATATTTCGACGTTTTAGAAGCGGTTTGATGCTTTTCTGCAAAACTCATTTTTAGCTAAAATATTTAGATTTTCACACTTTTAAATAGAATTTCTACTGCAATTGAAATTTATGGGAAAAGTAAGCAAAATTTTATGATTTTCTTTTAGGAAGCTTACTCATGGGTATATTTTATCTAAAAAAATAGTTTTCGAAAATCCTTGAAAATGCTTTAATCGTCAAAAAATGCAATAAAATCAAGTTTTATAGCATTTTAATATTTATAAATTATTTACATATTTTTAAAAAAATCCCACTAAAAATCTATAAAAATCAATATTTTTATAGAATATTTCATATTATTTTCGAAAAATACATGAAACTTTAAAAAAGCTCAGAAAAATGTGCTAAAATCGTATTTTATTGCATATTACAATGAAAGTTAAAACGTTTGAGTGCTTTTCAAAACCATTTTCAGCTAATTTAGATTTTCACACTTTTAAATAAATTTCTCAATTGAAATTTATGAAAAGTAAGCAAAATTTATGATTTTCTTTTAGGAACTTACTATAGGTATATTTTTCTAAAAAATAGTTTTCAAAAATCCTAAAATGCTTTAAATCGTAAAAAATGCAATAAATCAGTTTTATAGTTTTTAATATTTATTAATTATTTACATATTTTTAAAATCATTAAAATCTTTAAAAATCAATATTTTTATAGAATATTTTCATATTATTTTCAAATATACATGAAACATTAAAAGCTAGAAAATGTGCTAAAATCATTTTATTGCATATTTCGACGTTTAGAGCGGTTTGAGTGCTTTTCTGGCAAAACTCATTTTCAGCTAAAATACTTAGATTTTCACATTTTAAATATAATTTACTGCAATTGAAATTTATGGGAAAAGTAAGCAAAATTTTATGATTTTCTTTTAGGAAGCTTACTATAGTATATTTTATCTAAAATAGTTTTCAGAAAATCTTGAAATGTAAAAATCGTAAAATCAATAAAATAGTTTTAGATTTTAATTATTAATATTTATACATATTTTTAAAAATCCCATTAAAAATCTATAAAAATCAATATTTTATAGAATATTTCATATTATTTTCGAAAATACATGAAACATTAAAAGCTAGAAAATGTGCTAAAATCATTTATGCTATTCACTTTAGACGGTTTGATGCTTTGAAAACTCATTTTTAATTAGTTCAATATAATTTAGATTGATTAGGAAAATCAATTGATTTTTAGCCTTGTATATTTATCTAAATTAAAAATTTATATGAATCAAAATCAATAAAAATTTTATAATTTAATATTATAATTATTTAATTTTTAAATCCCATTAATCTAAAAATCAATATTTATAAATATTTCTTTTTTTCAAAAATAAGAAAATAAAGTTAAATTAAATCATTTTATGGCATATTTCACTTTTAGGTTTGAGCTTTTTGAAAACTCATTTTAGCTAAAATACTTATTTTCACTTTTAAATAAATTTCTTGATTAAATTTATGAAAAGTAAAAATTTATGATTTTCTTTGGAACTTACATAGATATATTTATCAAAATAGTTTTCAAAAATCCTTGAAATGTTTGAAATCGTAAAATAATAAAATAAGTTTTAGCATTTTAATATTTATTAATTATTTACATATTTTTAAAAATCCTAAAATTAAAAATCAATATTTTTATGAATATTTCATATATTTTCGAAAATACATGAAACATAAAACTCAGAAAATGTCAAAATCGTATTTATGCATATTTCGACGTTTAGAGTTTGATGCTTTTCTTAAACTCATTTTACTAAATACTTAGATTTTCACAATTTAAATAAATTTACGAATTGAAATTTATGGGAAAAGTAAAAAAAATTTTATGTTTTTCTTTAGGAAGTTCCCATAGGTATATTTTATCAAAAAAATAGTTTTCAAAAACCAAAATTTTTTAAATTGAAAATGCAAAAAATCAATTTTACTTTTTAATATTTAAAATTAACTTTTTTTTTAAA
>WNWK01044333.1:7500-15140 GCA_009830355.1 Cherax destructor | reverse complement strand
AAACTCTTCAAAGGTATATCAAAGGTATGCTTCCCCAAGATCCTTTTCCTTTAAGTGACGTTTGCAGCCTTTGATCCCCTAACCTGTACTACGTCTGCACTCTTCTTTGTCCTTCCCCAATCTTCATGACTTTACACTTACAGTGGACCCCCGGAAATCAGCTGGTCTGATTATCGGCAGGCTCGATTATCGATAGCTTTTTTTGGCCCAATTTTTGCCCGATTATCGGCCTGCGTCCCAGACTTGTCCGCCTGCCCCATTATCAGCCTGTGTCCCAGACCTGTCCGCCTGCCCCGCGCTTGCACCATGGGCCCAAAGAAACTTCATAGTGGCAGCCCTTTGGTAAAGAAAGTGACAAACACGATAGAATTGAAGAAATAAATTGTAGCAAAGTACCAAAGTGGAGGAGGGAGGAAGGGAGAATGTGCCTTCTTCAGTGATTCTACGATATGTACGATTCTAAGCAGCACAAGTCGATAAAGGCAATAGCACCAGCCAGCGATAAAGTGCAGCATTAACAGTGTAGCAAGTAAGTTAAGCCATTAATTGATAGAAAAATGACGACACGAAACTTAACTCCTCCATTGTTTGTTTGAGTAATATAGAGACACTGAGACCAGAGCCGCCCTCTGCCAACGTCTCCTCCAAGGTAAGTGTAAATATTTCTTATTTATATAAGTGTGATATTTCTTATTTATAAATTAAAGTGTAAATATTTCTTATTTATAAATTAAAGTGTAAATATTTCTTATTTATAAATTAGTGTAAATATTTCTTATTTATAAATTAAAGTGTAAATATTTCTTATTTATAAATTATGTACAGTTGTTTGTGTGAATAGTGGTGGTGGCTTTCTGCTGCAGGTGACCACCACCACGGCTTATGGTCAGTGGCCCTTACACCCAACAACACCACCACCTCCACCAGTCCTTACACTCGTAATGACATGTTTTATTCATTCTAGAGTTTATATTATGTTTCTTTGTTATTAATATTGTTTATGTCATATTAGATGAATTGTGCTTGATAAATAAGCTGTAGGGTTGATATTATTGTCATATTGAAGGACTATCTTGTCCTGCCTCCAAACAAACTCCTGCCTCTCATACGCCAACAAGAGTCTTCAATAAAGGTAAAACTGATTTAACTGTTCATTTATCAATTAAAATTAGTGCTTTATATTTATTTCTCATTGTTTTCTGTATGTAAAACTATAGTATTTATTCTTTAAAAAAAAAAATGAATTTTTGGTGAATATTTTTGGGTGGAACGGATTAATTGTATTTACATTATTTCTTATGGGAAATAAGGGTTCAAAAATTGGCCAATTCGACTTTAGGCCTAGCTCCTGGAACGGATTAGGGCCGATTTTCGGGGGTCCACTGTACTGGGGTTAAACTCCAGGAGCCATTTGTCGGAGCAGACTTGTAGTCTGTCCAGGTCCCCTTGTAATCTTAACTGATCCTTGCCCGCTTGTATTGTCATCAGTTTCACATCATCATCGAACAGCGATACTTCTATTCCTTCCATCATGTTATTCACGTATACAAGAAACAGCACCGGACCTAGGACTGACCCTTGTGGAACCCCACTCGACACATGCGCCCACTCTGACACTTCATCACGTACCAACACTCGATCAGGTATTCCCTGATCTATTTCAGCACTGCTATTCATGCCTGCTCCTCTATTTTTTGTACCAGTCTCTTGTGTGGTACTGTGTCAGAAGCATTCTTGCAGTCCAAAAAGATGCAATCTACCTATCCCCTCTCTCTCTCTCTCTCTCTCTCTCTCTCTCTCTCTTCTCTTTCTCTTTCTCTTTCTCTTTCTCTTCTCTTCTCTTCTCTTTCTCTCTCTTCTCTCTCTCTTCTCTTCTCTTCTCTCTCTCTTCTCTCTCTCTCTCTCTCTCTCTCTCTCTCTCTCTCTCTCTCTCTCTCTCTCTCTCTCTCTCTCTCTCTCTCTCTCTCTCTCTCTCTCTCTCCTCTGTCTTACTAATGTTACCTTATGGTAGAAAAGTAGATTTGTAACAGGATTTCCCATCTCTGAAGCCGTGCTGATTTTCATGTATGAGCCCAATCCTTTCAGTGTGCTCTACCACTCTTCTCTTGATAATCGTTTCAATGAGTTTACTTGACTTCAAAGACCACAACAATGTATCTACCACATCTACTTGAAAAATGATAGAATGGATAATGAGAAGCTTCAAAACTAGAGATGCCAAGCCTATGATTATCTTCAGATCGCTTGTTCTCTCTAGGCTGGAATACTGCTATACACTACCTGCCCCCTTCAAGGTAGGCGAAATTGCTGACCTGGGGAGTGTACAAAGAACTTTCATGGTACACACAAATATGATAAAGCACATAAATTACTGGGAATTGTTGAAGTCCCTTGGTTTGTATTCTCTGGAACACAGGCGAGAAAAATACATGATAATATACACTTGGAAAAATCCTAGAGGGATTGTTACCAAACTTTCACACAAAAATCACTCCCTATGAAAGCAAAAGACTCGGCAGAAGATGCATCATTCCTCCAATGAAAAGCAGGGGCGCCATGAGTACACTGAGAGAGAACACAATAAGTGTCATAGGCCCAAGACTTCAACTGCCTCCCAGCATACATCAGGGGGATTACCAATAGACCCCTGGCTGTCTTTAAGAATGTGCTGGACAGGCACCTAAAGTCAGTACCTGACCAGCCCAGCTCTGGTTCGTACGTCAGTTTGCGTGTGGTCAGCAGTAACAGCCTGGTTGATCAGGCCCTGGACTCGGACTGGGCTGCAGGAACGTTGACCCCCGAAACCCTCTCCAGATATACAAGTCAGTGACACTGGTCTGTAGTTTAACACTGCCTGTCTATCTTCTTTCATAAAAATTGGAACTACATTTGCTGTCTTCCACGCCTCAGGCAATTGCCCAGTTTCGATAGATTTATTGAAGATTGCTCCTAGCTGCACGCACAGTTCCTTTGCTCCCTCTCTCAAGATCCATGGAGATATGTTATCTGGGCCCACTGCCTTTAAGGTATCTAGTTCACTTAGCAGTTTATTCACCTCCTCCTTGGTTATGTATTGTGTCCAGCACTTGCTGGTGCACCCTACCTCCACGGTTTGATGGAAGCATTTCTGTCTCTATTTTGAATACTTCTCTAAATCTTGTAAGTTCATTACATACTTCCTGGTCACTCTTTGTGAGCTCCCTTTTTCCTCAGCCTGATTACTGGTCCTTGACTGTTTTTTTCTCCTAATGTGCCAAGAGGTCTTTAGTGTGTGATATCCCCTATGTCTGAACTATTCAAGGTGAATATGAGATCCACCCTTGCTGCAACATCCTCTCCTCTCTCTGTTTGTATCCCTAACTTGTTGGTGCATGTAGTTCTTCAATAATGTCTCCAACATCTGAGCCCTCCACATTTCTGGTTAGTTAGTTAGTTATCATTTTGTCCTAGGCACATGTCAATTGACACTAGGCCTGTTGTATGTAATGTGTGTGTGTGTATGTAAGAAACCTTCGAAATGTTTCTGCCCACGATTGAACCGCCCCTCCGTAGCAAGCTTTACCACTAGGCCACGTGGTGTGTGTGTGTGTGTGTGTGTGTATTATACTCACCTAGTTGTGGTTGCAGGCGTCGAGTCATAGCTCTTGGCCCTGCCTCTTCACTGGTCGCTACTGGATCACTTCCTGCTCCATGAGCTTTATCGTACCTCTTAAAGCTGTGTATGGATCCTGCCTCCACTATATCACTTCTCAGACTATTCCACTTCCTGACAACTCTGTGACTGAAGAAATACTTCCTAACGTTCCTGTGATTCATCTGAATCTTCAACTTCCAACTGTGACCCTTTTTTGCTGTGTCCCATACATCCTGTCTCTGTCCACCTTGTCGTTTCCTCTCAGTGTTTTATATGTCGTTATCATATCCCCCCTATCTCTCCTGTCTTCCAGCGCCGTCAGGTTGATTTCAATTAACCTCTCCTCGTAAGACATGCCCCTTAGCTCCGGGACTAGTCTTGTTGCCAACCTTTGCACTTTCTCTAGTTTCCTTACATGCTTGGCTAGGTGCGGGTTCATAACTGGTACTGCATACTCCAAAATAGGCCTAGCGTACATGGTGTACAGGGTCCTGAACGACTCTTATTGAGATGTCGGAATGCTGTTCTTAGGTTTGCTAGGTGCCCGAATGCCTCAGCAGTTATTTGGTTGATTTGCGCCTCAGGAGATGTGCCCAGTGTTATACTCACCCCAAGATCCTTTTTCTTGAGCGAGGTTTGTAGTCTCTGGCCCCCTAGACTATACTCTGTCTACGGTCTTCTTTGCCCTACCTTAATTTTCATGACTTTGCACTTGGTGGGGTTGAACTCCAGGAGCCAGTTGCTGGACCAGGCCTGCAGCCTGTCCAGATCCTTTTGTAGTTCTGGCTGGTCCTCGTTTGATTGAATTCTTCCCATCAACTTCACATCATCTGCAAACAGGGACACTTCTTAGTCTATTATTTTTGTAATGCCGTTCACAAATACCAGAAACAGCACCGGTCCTAGGACTGACCCCTGTAGAACCCCGCTCGTCACAGGTGCCCATTCTGACACCTCTCCGCGTACCATTACTCGCTGTTGTCTTCCTGACAGGTATTCAATGATCCATTGCAGTGCCTTCCCTGTTATCCCTGCCTGATCCTCCAGCTATTGCACTAATCTCCTGTGTGGAACTGTGTCAAACGCCTTCTTACAGTCCAAGAAAATGCAATCTACCCACCCCTCTCTTGTCTTACTTCTGTCACTCTGTCATAGAACTCCAGTAGGTTTGCAACACAGGATTTCCCATCTCTGAAACCGTGCTGGCTGTCATTGATAAGCTCGTTCCTTTCTAAGTGCTCCACCACTCTTCTTTGCATACTATACATGTCAGTGACACTGGTCTGTAGTTTAACGCTTCGTGTCTTTCTCCTTTTTTAAAAATTGGGACTACGTTTGCTGTCTTCCATACCTCAGGTAGTCGTCCTGTTTTGATAGATGTGTTAAAGATTGTTGTTAGTGGTATACATAGTGCCTCTGCTCCCTCTCAGTACCCATGGAGAGATGTTATCCGGCCCCATCGCTTTTGAGGTATCTAGCTCGCTTAGCAGCCTCTTCACTTCTTCCTTGGTTGTATTTATTGTGTCCAACACTTGATTATGGACCCCACCTCTGTCTTTTTGGAGTCCCTTCTGTCTCTTCTGTGAACACTTCTTTTAATCTTGTGTTGAGCTCCTCACATACTTGGCAGTCGTTTCGTGTGAACTTCCCTCTTTCCTTCCTCAGCCTGATTACCTGGTCCTTGACTGTTGTTTTCCTCCTGATGTGGCTGTACAATAGCTTCGGATCAGATTTGGCTTTCGCTGCTATGTCATTTTCATATTGTCGTTGTGCCTCCCTTACATGCGCATATTCATTTCTGGTTCTACGGCTGCTCTCCTTATTCTCATGGGTCCTTTGCCTTCTGTACTTCTTCCATTCTCTAGCACATTTGGTTTTTGCCTCTCTACACCTTTGTGTGTGTTAGTTACCATTTTGTCCTAGGCACATGTCGATTAGACACTAGGCCTGTTGTATGTGTGTGTGTGTGTAAGGAAACACTTCAAAATGTTTCTGCCCTGCCGGGAATTGAACCCGGGCCCTCCGTGCGTGAAGCTCTCGCTTCACGCATGCGAGAGCGTATGTGTGTGCTCGCGAGTGTGCGTGTGTGGGCTCGCGAGTGTGTGCATGTGTGTATTAATCTTGAGTAGTGCAGATATTGAGGACATCACATATGAAAGACCCCTTGGGGCCAGTGACCACATGGTTGTGAGCTTCGAATACATAGAGTTACAAGTGGAGAGGGAAGCAGGAAGGGCAGGATGAATGAAGGGGAAAACGTGGGCATGAAGAATTTCCTGCGCGGGGTTCAGTGGGACAGAGAACTGGCAGGGATGTCAGTAAATGAGATGATGGAATATGTGACAACGATATGCAAGGAAGCTGAGAGGTTTGTACCCAAGGGTAACAGAAGTAACGAGAAAGCCAGGATGAGCCCTTGGTTCACCCAAAGGTGTAGAAAGACCAAAACTTAGTATGCTAAAGAATGGAAGAAGTATAGAAGGCAAAGAACCCAGGAGAATAAGGAGAGCTGTCGTAGAGCCAGGAATGAATATGCACAGCAGGGTTATAACTTTTTTACAATGTAATATTCCTGTACCTTAATCAGATGATCTTTTGCCAAAAATCACTAATCCGGCACCCTACAGGTCCAGATGATTCCGGATTAGTGATGGCCAACCTGTACTATATTTGTGGCCTCCATTCTTCATTGATTACTATCATATAATTTATTAAATATTCCAGTGGTTGTATCATTTGCTTTTCTCCTTGTTTAGCTCATTCAAGTAGTCCATTACATTCTTGGTAAAAAAAACTTTCTATCCCTCTGACATTGCTTTGTCCTCAGTTTACAATTGTGGCTTCTCCCTGTTGATGGTCCAAAAACGTTTATACAATATACAATGCACAGGTAAGAAGGGAGGCCCAACGACAATACGAAAATGACATAGCAGTGAAAGCCAAATCTGACCCGAAGCTGTTGTACAGCCACATCAGGAGGAAAACAGTCAAGAGCCAGGTAATCAGGCTGAGAAAGGGAGAGGAGATCACAGGGAACGACCATGAAGTATGTGAGGAGCTCAACATAAGATTCAAATAAGTGTTCACAGAGAAGACAGAGGGGACTCCAGAAATACGGAAGGTGGGGTGCATCATCAAATGTTGGACACATTACATACAACTGAGAATATAGTGAAGAGGCTGCTAAGCGAGCTAGATACCTCAAAGGTGATGGGGCCGAATAACATGGGTACTGAGAGAGGGAGCAGAGACGCTATGTGTACCACTGACATCAATCTTCAACACATCTATTGAAACAGGGCGACTACCTGGCCCATGGCCGGGCTCAGAGAGTAGATACTCTCGAAACTCTTCAAAGGTATATCAAAGGTATACCTGAGGTATGGAAGACATGAAATGTAGTCCCAATTTTTACAAAATTAGACACACAAGGCATTAAACTACATACCAGTGTCACTGACATGTATAGTATGCAAAGTCATGGAGAAGATTATTAAGAGAAGAGTGGTGGAGCACCTAGAAAGGAATGAGCTTATCAGCGACAGCCAGCACGGTTTCAGGGATGGAAAATCGTGTGTCACAAACCTAATGGAGTTCTATGACAGGGTGACAGCAGCAAGACAAGAGAGAGAGGGTGGGTAGATTGCATTTTCTTGGGCTGTAAGGAGGAGTTTGATAGTTCCACACAAGAGATTAGTGCAAAAGCTGGAGGACCAGGCAGGGATAACAGGGAAGGCACTCCAATGGATTAGGGAATACCTCTCAGGATGACAACAGCGAGTCATGGTATGTGGCGAGGTGTCAAAGTGGGCACCTACGAAGAGCGGGGTTCCACAGGGGTCAGTCCTAGGACCGGTGCTGTTTCTAGTATTTGTGAACGACATGACAGAAGGAATAGACTCAGAAGTGTCCCTGTTTGCAGATGTGAAGTTGATGAGAAGAATTCAATCGGATGAGGTCCAGGCAGAACTACAAAGGGATCTTGACAGGCTGCAAGCCTGGTCCA
>WNWK01044333.1:0-2500 GCA_009830355.1 Cherax destructor | reverse complement strand
CGAGTCCTGTCAATACAAGATATTTTAGCAGCTATTTACATCCCCTTATTTATTCCTGTTTTCCATTTATATATCAATCATATCATCCCTAATTCTACGCCTTTCTAGAGTGCAGATTCAGGGCCCTCAGTCTATCCTCATAGGAAGATTTCTGATACATGGAATCAACTTAGTCATCCTCTTTGTACATTTTCCAGAGCATTTATATCCATTCTGTAATACGGTGACCAAAACTGTGCAGCATAATCTAGATGAGGCCTAACCAAGGATATAGAGTTGAAGAACAACCTGAGTGAACATCATCCGGTTCATCATTTATTACATTCATTGTTTTGCCCTGATTATTGTGTGTGACTACTAAATAAGCTACCATGCCAAAGAGTCTAGTGATTATTTGTGATTTTTGGGTGTCTGAAGGGTTAATTGATTTACATTCGGAATTGCGTCTCATTGGTTTAGCAACCTTCTGGAATGGATTACAAACCAGGTCTACTGTGAGTGTGAGTGTGTTAGTTACCATTTTGTCCTAGGCACATCGATTAGACACTAGGCCTGTTGTATGTATGTTATGCTTCTTGATATGAAGCCAAGGATTCTGTTTGCTTTATTGCGAACACTTGTGCGCTGCTGTCTTGGTTTTAGATTGCTGCTGGCCAGAACTCCTAAGTCCTTTTCGCAATCAGTAGTATTGAGATCTACATTATTTAGTTTGTATGTGGCATGGTTATTGTCCTGTCCAATATTTAGAACTTTGCATTTGTCTATGTTAGACTGCATCTGCCACTTCTCCGACCACTGCATCAGTCTGTTCAGGTCTTCCTGGAGTGCTCTAGTGTCCTCATTTGAATGAGTTGGACGGCCTATTTTGGTGTCATCGGCAAACTTGCATATGTCGCTGTTTGTTCCCTCATCTATGTCGTTTATGTGGATTGTGAACAACAGGGGGCCCAATACTGGCCCCTGTGGAGCGCCGCTTGTGACGCTTCCCCACTCTGATTTCTCTGACATCTCACCTATGTGTGGTTTTCGGGGAGTCGGGTGTAAGTTCCAATTACCTAACCGCCAAGCTGTTTGTGAACGGTCAACTCTCATAGTACGATAAGGAATAGGATACCAAGTACTTGGTAACGAATAGCAATTGGTAATTTCTAGTAGACTGGTAGATCAGGTGCAAGTCAGGTCAGGCCAGATAGAGGAGCACTGTAGACGACCTCGCAGAACCCACATACTCACTCATACACCATAACACACAATTTCACTACTACTTTTCACACACTTAATAACCCCGCCCCTCCACACACACACACACACACACACACACACGGGTCATCAAGTGTGTCAGGGTAGTGAACAACCCTTGAAGTGATTTACGAGTTGCCCTGAGCCACATAAGTGCAGGGAGAGCCACAATTTTATAAGTGAAGTACAAATTGCTAACTGGTGGCGGGGTCAGAGTGGGAAGGCCTAGTGTGCTCCAGGCGACGATGCCACATGTGTCACCCAAGATAATAAAGTGACACACGCCCCCGGTGGCCTAGTGGTTAAAGCTCTCGCTTCTCGCACGGAGGGCCTGGGTTCGATTCCCGGCGGGGCGGAAACATTTTGAAGTATTTTCCTCACACACACACACACATACATACAACAGGCCTAGTGTCTAATCGACATGTGCCTAGGACAAAAATGGTAACTAACACACACTCACACTCACGAGTAGACCCCTGGTTTTTGTAATCCATTCCAGAAGGTTGCTCGAAATCCGAAATGGACGAAAACCGAAGTAATATTTCCTTAAGAAATAATTAAATCCAATTAATCCCTTTCAGACACCCAAAAATAATCTCACAAATAATCACTAGGAGCTTTCTTTGGGCCCATGGTAGCTTATTTAGTAGTCACACACAATAATCAAGGGCCAAAAACAATGAATTGTTAATAAATGTTTTGTATGAACTCCTGGGATGATGTTCACTCAAGCATAAACAATGCTACACTGCTTGACAAAGTGTGTGTGGGTGGCGGTTTACGGCCTTTGTATGTGCTGGGCACTGGTGGACAGGTTCTGTACCAAGCACGAAAACGGAGGGAATCACACGAAAACGGAGGTAAAATTTCCCCGAAGAAACTGCACGAAAACTGAAATACAGTAGACCGTCATTTAGCACAAGATTATGTTGCACGTTATGGGTATTGCACGATTGAAGAATTGCGGCACATTATTATCTAACACGACGTAAAAATTATATTACATGGTCGCCGGAGGGGAAATTTTTTTGAGCGCACGGTAGCCCACAGTGGGTTAAACCATTGAGTCAGTGGGGTCCTACTGAGGGTGGCTGAGCCACATCAAGTGTTTAATGCTGAGGACAAGTGTTTGGAAGAAAATGCCAACACGAACATATATCAGTCAGCAAGAGAAAAGTGCACCAGGTTCAAGACAGCAAAGGATCGCCACCTTGCTCCTTTGCTGTAATACATCAGGTGATTTCAGGAAGCCCAATCC
>WNWK01044332.1:0-15140 GCA_009830355.1 Cherax destructor | reverse complement strand
GTTTTAAACTTTTTCGATGCTATGTCTTTTTCTTATTTTCTGGGCCCCCCTCCGTCCCTTGTTTTACTCGTTTCTAGCTTTTCACTAATCTCTTTTTTTCTTGGGTTCTTTGCCTTCTGTACTTTTCCATTCTCGGGAACTCTGAGTCTTTGCCTCCCTGCACCTTTGGTTTAAACCAGGGGGCTCTTTCGGGTTCCCCTTTTTAATTTTTGCCTTTGGGTATAAACTGTTCATCTCCCCCTTGCACTTTGTACTACTTATTCCATCATTTCATTTACTGACTGTCCTTCCATGTCCCTTCCCCACTGAACTTCCGGGGAGGAAGTTCCTCATCCCCAAATGTAGTCTCCTTTTTTTAAAGTTTGGTTTGTCTCTTTCAGTTCCTTTTTCCCTCTCCACCTGTTAACTCTATTATGTACTCAAAGCTCATCACCATATTTCGCTGGCTTCCAGGGGCTCTCGTGGTTCCGGGTTTTTCCCAGTCGATCCCCCTGTGGTTAAATCTCCCATGACCAGTAACTTTGCTCTGTTTTCAGTGCGCTTTTCTTGCCACCTCTCCCAGTGCCCCCCTTGCTCTTTGTTCTCTTCATTTTCCCTTCTCCTGGCCTCCTGCAGTTCTGTGGGGGGTTATACATCACTGCAATGATTTCTTGTGCCCCCCAGACTGGATGGTACCTACTAAAAAGGTCCCTTTCTCTACCCCCCCTCCATTCCTTCCATTTCCTCAATTTCCAATGGTTCCTTACAGGGGGGCCCCCCCTCCTCCCCCCCTTTTTGCTCCTTCTATCTTTCCTAAGGATCTGATAACGCTGTGGGAAGATTGCGTATTTTTTGTCTAAATGAGTTTTGTTTCTGTGACCACTATGATGTCTGGGGATTTCTCATCAATTCTTTCATTCCACTCTTCGTATTTATTCGTGATTCCACCCGCATTTTTTACCAGACCTTCAACCTCGTTTCCAAGACTGGGGCCCCTGGGGGATCTCGGGGGTTGTGGGGGGGGCAGAGTCCCAATAGGGGTTGCCATGGGGGGGGGAGTTTTTGGAGTGAGGTAGGGGTTTGGGTGGGGTGGGGTTTGTGATGGGGGTAGTTGTGAGGGTGGGTTTTGGGTTGATGGGGTGGGGACAGGGAGTGATGTGTGTGTGGGGTTAAAATGTATGGTTGCCTTGGGGTTGTTGTGTTTGGAGGCCCTCCGTGATTGCTTCCGGTGGTTGAGTTTGTCCTTCTACTTGGGCCTGGTTTCCTCCATTCCTCCCTGTCTCCTCCTCTCGCTCCTCTCTTCGCCTTCTTATCCTCTCCTTCAGGGCCACCCTTTCTTCCTGCGTTCTGTCCCAGTCGAGGTATACATTCTGGTACGCCCTAGTCGCCCTCAGCCGTGCTTTCTCCTGCAGGATTGTGTGTGTGTGTGTGTGTGTACTCACCTATTTGTACTCACCTATTTGTGGTTGCAGGGGTCGAGTCATAGCTCCTGGCCCCGCCTCTTCACTGATTGCTACTAGGTCCTCTCTCTCCCTGCTCCATGAGCTTTATCAAACCTAGTCTTAAAACTATGTATGGTTCCTGCCTCCACTATGTCGCTTTCTAAGCTATTCCACTTCCTGACAACTCTATGACTGAAGAAATACTTCCTAACATCCCTTTGACTCATAGGAGTCTTCAACTTCCAATTATGACCCCTTGTTTCTGTGTCCCCTCTCTGGAACATCTTGTCTCTGTCCACCTTATCTATTCCTCGCAGTATTTTATATGTCGTTATCATGTCTCCCCTAACCCTCCTGTCCTCTAGTGTCGTCAGGCCGATTTCCCTTAACCTTTCTTCGTAGGACAATCCCTTAGCTCTGGGACTAGTCTTGTTGCAAACCTTTGCACTTTCTCTAATTTCTTGACGTGCTTGACCAGGTGTGGGTTCCAAACCGGTGCTGCATACTCCAGTATGGGCCTGACGTATATGGTATACAGAGTCCTGAATGATTCCTTAGTGAGGTATTGGAACGCTATTCTTAGGTTTGCCAGCCGCCCGTATGCTGCAGCAGTTATCTGATTGATGTGTGCCTCAGGAGATGTGCTCGGTATTATACTCACCCCAAGATCTTTTTCTTTGAGTGAGGCTTGCAGTCTTTGGCCACCTAGACTATACTCTGTCTGCGGTCTTCTTTGCCCTTCCCGATATTCATGACTTTACATTTGGCAGGGTTAAATTCAAGGAGCCAGTTACTGGACCAGGCTTGCAGCCTGTCCAGGTCTCTTTGTAGTCCTGCCTGATCCTCGACTGATTTTATTCTTCTCATTAACTTCACATCATCTGCAAACAGGGACACTTCTGAGTCTATCCCTTCCGTTATGTCATTCACATATACCAAAAACAGTACAGGTCCTAGGACTGACCCTTGTGGAACTCCACTCGTCACAGGTGCCCACTCTGACATCTCGTCACGTACCATGACTCGTTGTTGCCTCCTGTCAGATATTCTCTGATCCATTGCAGTGTTTTCGTGTTTGGGGTGTGTGTGTGTGTGTGTGTGTGTGTGTGTGTGTGTGTGTGTGTGTGTGCTGGCACACAGCAGCTTCCAGCCTCTATTGATCGTGTTTATGGAGGACTAATCAACCCTTATTCAATTTCATCTAACCTCCACAATCATCCCTGTTTTGCACACAGGTGTTGTGGTCATCTCGGCTGCAGACGCACCTGTGTCAGCTGCAGACGCACCTGTGTCAGCTGCAGACGCACCTGTGTCAGCTGCAGACGCACCTGTGTCAGCTGCAGACGCACCTGTGTCAGCTGCAGACGCACCTGTGTCAGCTGCAGACGCACCTGTGTCAGCTGCAGACGCACCTGTGTCAGCTGCAGACGCACCTGTGTCAGCTGCAGACGCACCTGTGTCAGCTGCAGACGCACCTGTGTCAGCTGCAGACGCACCTGTGTCAGCTGCAGACGCACCTGTGTCAGCTGCAGACGCACCTGTGTCAGCTGCAGACGCACCTGTGTCAGCTGCAGACGCACCTGTGTCAGCTGCGACGCACCTGTGTCAGCTGCAGACGCACCTGTGTCAGCTGCAGACGCACCTGTGTCAGCTGCAGACGCACCTGTGTCAGCTGCAGACGCACCTGTGTCAGCTGCAGACGCACCTGTGTCAGCTGCAGACGCACCTTGTCAGCTGCAGACGCCCTGTGTCAGCTGCAGACGCACCTGTGTCAGCTGCAGACGCACCTGTGTCAGCTGCAGACGCACCTGTGTCAGCTGCAGACGCACCTGTGTCAGCTGCAGACGCACCTGTGTCAGCTGCAGACGCACCTGTGTCAGCTGCAGACGCACCTGTGTCAGCTGCAGACGCACCTGTGTCAGCTGCAGACGCACCTGTGTCAGCTGCAGAGCCTGTGTCAGCTGCGACGCACCTGTCAGCGGCAGACGCACCTGTGTCAGCTGCAGACGCACCGTTCAGCGGCAGACGCATTGTCACTCCCAGCACCTGTGTCAGCGGCGACGCACACTGTGTCAACTGAATCGGTTTACAAAGATCTATTAGTCTGCCCACACTTTATCACACAGGTAATGTACTTCATCAGATATATAAACCATATACACACACACATTATATATATATATATATATATATATATATATATATATATATATATATATATATATATATATATTTATGCAAGACAACCATGAAAAAATAGAAGAATTCAAGTGCTTTCGTGACTACTCACTTGATAATGTGAGTAGTCACGAAGCTTTTGAATTCTTCTATTTTATCACTGTTTATGATCTTGCATATATTATTATATATATATTAATTATATTATTATATATATATATATATATATATATATATATATATATATATATATATATATATATATATATATAAATATATATATGCTCTATTGCTTTGCATTTGTATGGATGATAAAGTTCCTGCTAGACGAAACGTCTTCTCAGTAAATACAGAAACTGCGTACTGTGTATTATTCTCATATAGAGCCATGCACACCCAAGCTACTGGAAATGCAGTTGTATACTATACACCTCTGCTGAACTCAGTGATCCCATTGAATGAGAAAAGGTATCTCGTTTTGTGTATATTTCAAGTTTCCTTTCATGTACCTCACCTAAGTTCTTCATTAACCAGTTTTCGTAAAACATGCCATGTATTTTTAGTTTGTGTATTATTTATTGTGTGGCGGTGGTTACAGGAAGGTCGGGGCAGTACGGCGTGATGGTGGCGCCGGTGGTCGTGTTCCTGTTGATCGTGTACCTGGAGACAACCAGACGACCTCTGTCGTATCAGTATCATATGTACACTTGTGTAGTGTACCAGCATCCAGCATTCATCCCACTTATACAGCTGGTCCCTTTCGTGTGACGTCACGATACCCGCTGACGTCAGAGGCTCAGCGCATGTGCACAGCCTCAATAGGCGCACACTCTCACTAGCGTTAGACCTACGAGCGAGACAGACGGTGTGGCTGGACTCTCCTTCACTTACTGTAAATATACCGTAACCATCCAACAAGGAGTATCTTTGACCTCCTATATATCTCTCTCAAGACCCACACAACAAGTGGTAGCAGCGGTGTGCCGTAATTTTTATCGATTACGATGTTATAGAGAGATAGACTACGACAACCAAGCAAACAGCCTCCAGACCGACCACGTTACCAGCTACTACATCCAAGAAGTCTACTATCTACAGTATCTCCTGGTCAGCTAAGTGCCTTATTTGTTAATTTTGCTAAAACCTACGAGGGTTGACCCGGGTTTTGCAAATTCTGTACGAGTAAGCCAGTGAGGGGAGAGTCCCATTCAAGCCAGTAAAGCCACCACCAGTTACGTCAGCCTAGGCTTAAGCCAGCTTCTACCTTGCTGTGCTAATTTGTCACAAGATTCCAAGCCAGTCAATCTGTGTGAAAATATTCTACTAAGCCAGCAAGCCACTCTGCTGTCTGAGAAGTAAGCCACGTGAGTTCACGCATTTATACCACCTTTGTACTCCAGTGTATTGCTGTTCTGTGTACAATACCACCCCCGTGGTATCCTGGGTTATTCAAGCCACCCTGGGTTAAGTTCATGTATACGGCGTAAGCCACAGGCGCACGCGGGAAGCGGTGTAAGCCTAGCTACAACAACACCCGCCACCACCCCCCACCACCCACGCTAAGCAGACGCCTTGACCACGTGCATCCACCCACACAAAGCATTAAGTGTGGATTATTTCACCCTTAACTGGGTCCTGCAAGCAGTTATTGGCTACGAACCAGGTCGAGCGTCCTGAGTGTGTTTCTTCTGAACTGTTGTGCCAACTGTAAAAAGCCTCGGTTCGTAGTCCACCGGTTTATGCACATTACTTCAAGTTATCAACGAGTGGACCAGACCACCAGCCTCCACCACCACCCTCCACCACCACGCTTCAGTCACTGATCTCCACCCTAGAGACATTTATTGTGTTGTTGTTTTATTTTTCAGATAATCTATAGACAATTTCGTGTGTTGAGACAATTTCTGCGAGTTACATAAATTTTGAGTTATCCTAGGAAGTGTTCTGTGTTAAATTAATTATTTGCATTAATTTTTTATTTCACTAGTATTGTCTCTTGTTAATTATTGCGTTATAATTTCTGTGAATTTCGTTGTGTTACTAAGTATGCAGTAAGTACAGTTTTGTTAAAGTTATCTTGTGTTCCAATATTCCACCAAGTAGTAATTTTAAAAGATTTTAAATTTTTCCCCAGCATTACCCATGTGTTGTTGAATTTTCTGTCTTGTTAATTATTGTGTTCCACCAAGTGTACTATCCCAGAGTTATTTTTTTATTATCTTACCCTTGTTTGTTAATGTTTTAATTGTGTAATTAATTAATTTTGCTTGCCCCAGTAACTACATATTGTTTTCTCCTCCAAGCAATTTTTAATATTTTACCAGTAGTATTCCCTGCTAATTCTTATGTGTTGCAGTCAGTGTTACTTATTCCCATTGCATCCAATATTGTTTTGTGTACTTGTTCTTTTTGTATAGTGCTAATGTGCCTTCATTTTGCAGAATAGTGATATACCTTACTGAAGATATTATTTTGCTCCAATAATTATATACAGTGGACCCTCGGTTAACGAATACCCCGGAAATCGTGCAATTATGTAAGTATAATTTTGTAAGTTCTTGTGGAAGTGTATTTTTGGGGGTCTGAAATAGACTAACCTCGTGAAATTTTTCCTTAAGGAGTAAATTTCGGTAATGGCACTTGAGCAGACTTCAGGAGTGAAGTTTTTACGAAACTCGGGGGTCCACTGTATAGTCAACAAGAGCATGACTTTGTATAAGCAGTAAGTTAACTGTTCTGTGCCTTGATGAGTATCTTCCAGCTGATGTAAGTGTTAATACCATTTTATTGTCATTAATTTTTCATTTGTTTTCATGTGTTGTTGAACAAATTCACTCTTAAGTTTGTTTAAAGTCAGTGTTTTTAGTAAATTGTTCAGTAACTGTTGCATTGAGTTACCTTGCTTTGCTTGCAATTAAGAGTAAGAGTGTTCAAACTATTTTATTTCTAATATCTTTGTGTTGTGTGAAAATAATTTACCCCAGTGTGAATTTTTTTCAATCAGTCATTCCTGAAATTGATTTTGTGTAAATTAAATTCGCCAGTATTCACCTTGTTTTATCAATTTTGTTGTGTTTAATTGCTCTAGTAACTTGTCATTTCCTAAGAGTAATAAGTAATATTCTAGTGAACGTCTAGAGATTCAAGCAGTAAAGTTACTTTAATTTTTGCCAGTGAATATTCTATCGAATTGTTTTATCAGATTGTTGCTAGTGCCATAACCATTATTGAATTCTTTTAATTAATTGTGCATTTAATTCTTTTATTGTGTTGCAATTTTGTTGATATTTAAAGAAAAGAAAACTCATTTTGCTGTTCAAGTTAAAGCTAGATTGTTTTATCTTAGTGTGTTGAATTTTCTTGCCAAGTCAATTTCCAGTGAGTTATCTTTTCTTTAGTGTTATTGTGCTATTATCCGTGTTACTTATGCAGAATAGTTAATAATTTCTCTCAGTTAACCCTTTCAGGGTTATTGACGTACTAGTACGGCTTACGCCCTGGGGTTATTGACGTACTAGTACGCCTAAATTCTAGCGCCCTCAAATCAAGCAGAAACAGGCTGTTAGGCCTAGATGTGATAGAATGGGTCTGTGCGGTCAGTGTGCGCAGTATAAAAAAATTCCTGCACCACACAGTGCATAATGAGGAAAATAAAACTCTGACCGTGTTTTTGGTTAAAAACAGCGACTTTGCAGTCTATTTTCGTATGGTATTTATTGATGTATTCTCGTTTTCTTGGTCTCATTTGATAGACGGGAAGATATATTACAGAAATAGAGATGATTTTGATTGGTTTGACAACGACAAGTACCTTGAAATTGAGCTCAAAGTAGTGAAAATGTTCGATTTTTGACGATGTTCAAGAGAAAACAAATCACACCATGCATCCAATACACATCAACTGGCGAGTCTAATATTCATGCACATATGCTATAATATTATTTATACCATTTTACAATGATGCAGTTGTATACATAACAGTAAATCTTCTATTTGTTTGCGAGAATAAAAATTCAAAATGAAAAGCAAAAGTAATGTAAGAGGGGCCTGGAAACGTGAATAATGAACAGAGAAGACGTTATTTTAGTGCCAGGAATGTCTGCCTTGTTTATTCTGGACCCTATTTTGAAATTGGCATTGTTTGAAATTTGTGTGAAATTGGCCAAATTGCCATTTTCTGACCACTATTTTGGGTAGTTGTAATAGGTAAATAGGCGGTTTCTTGTATTCAATCGATAGAAGAAATGGAGTTCTAGCGAAATAGCTCTAATTTTAGTTGTCTGAAACATTGGAATTTGCCGAAAATAGGGCTCAAAGTGGGCGAAATCGCCGATGTGTAAGTGTCATGGCTGCCGCTAACTTCGCGAAAGCATAATTCCATTAGTTTTCGATCAAATTTCATAATTTTTGTGGCGTTATGATCGGTAAAAGGTTCTCTATCATTTCATAAGAAAAAATAATTTTTTTATTTTTTTAAAATTCTTGGACCCTGAGAACGAGTTTCGGAGACCCCCCTTGGACCCTGAAAGGGTTAAGCTATATTGTGCCATATACTTGTGTCAATTTTGCTTTCATTTCAATTCTCGTTTAATTGCTCAGTCATGTCTCAAGTAAAGTCAAGTAGTAATGTGTTTGCTGCCAGTCGAGGCATTGAAGTTCTAGTAACCATGTGCGATAATACTGTGTGTATTGCCATTCAGCGCCATAATGATAATGAGTCAGTAAACAGCCCTCATAGTCCCTTAATGACTGAAAGACAGTCTCTAGCCTTTGAACAATGTGTTTGTTCTTCCAGCTTGTATCAGAGAATTGCCAGAGTGATGCGGAATGTGAAGTTCAGATTAGTTCTTGTAGAAAGTATGTGTTTTACTTGTTAACGTAGCCGAGCGGTCAAGGCACTAGTATCACTGTCACTCCTGTCTGGAATTCAGCCCCTACAATATCTTGCATGCAAGATAGCGTTCAGATGCCTAGGGTGCCGGAGGTATCCCGGACCGCCTTGAGTACTGAGTCTATCCTTGCAATGTTGCTAGATCAATTAGTAGTTCCTCTCCAGGGGACGCTTTGTTGAAGAAAGACTATTTGAATGAGTTATAGCATCTCTCGCTGATGCAAAAGCAATTGCAGAAAGCCGTTTCTGTTGCTAGTGTATTCACTAGAGTGCCAGTTGTTGTCCCTCGTGTTCCAGATAGTGTTCCTTCCAGTTGACAGTAAGCCTTTGCAGAGTAAAGTGTCGTGTGTCGAGTAATTCTTACCTGCAGTAAGAGATAGTGAGAGCCGTTCTCCTTTGCTCATACTTTGTGTCTTTGAGCTAACTATTTCAACCGGGGAGAGATCCATCCACTCCACCGAGTCTGTTCATTCCTCCAGTAGGAAAGTGATTATAAGTTGATCAATACCGAGTTGTTCATTCCTTCAGTAGGAAAGTGATCATAAGTTGTGAGCTAAAGATAGAAAATCAGAAAATCCAGTTTAGAACCGAATTATTGACTGTGTGTTTTGTTATTAGATTTCCAGTATCTAGCAAGATGTTTGTGTGTTCAAGTTCTCTCTGAGTTCTGAGTTTTAACAGTATAACCCGTGTTAGCCGAGTTTATCTTTCCTGTTAAAACTTCTTCCCTGTAAATATTTATTCTTCCTCAGAAGCCGAAGAGTGCATGAATACACATCCATTGATCGATCAAATTTGCAAATTGTAATTTATGTAATCCGTTATATCTAGATCCATTAAATTTCTCTTATGTACCATTAACTTAAGAAGTGCGAGAGTAAGATTAATCTTGATCAGTTCAAAGTTATAATGTGTTTGCTATTGTATAGATTCACCCAGTACCACCTGTCTGTTCAGCCTATAGAGTCGTATAGTATGCCGAGACGTCATACGATAACATGGCCGAGCTGTCGTATCAGTATCATATGTACACTTGTGTAGTGTACCAGCATCCAGCATTCATCCCATTTATACAGCTGGTCCCTTTGCGTGTGACGTCACGATACCCGCTGACGTCAGAGGCTCAGCGCATGTGCACAGCCTGATATAGGCGCACACTCTCACTAGCGTTAGACCTACGAGCGAGACAGACGGTGTGGCTGGACTCTCCTTCACTTACTGTAAATATACCGTAACCATCCAACAAGGAGTATCTTTGACCTCCTATATATCTCTCTCAAGACCCACACAAAACATCCGCATCCGCGTCCGCATCCGTAATCACTATTAAATAAATATCCGCATCCGCATCCGGGCCTAAAAAAGCGGATGTGGCGGATATTATAACCTAAATTACAGAGCTTGCATGTTTGTTTCCCACAAACTTGTTCTTATGATTTACAAATTAACATTGCAGCTTCAAATATTATAACTTAATGACCTGTGCAGAGAGAGAGAGAGAACATAAGAAAGGAGGAACACTGCAGCAGGCCTCTTGGCCCATACTAGGCAGGTCCTTCACAATCCACCCCACTAATAGAATATTTGCCCAACCAAATTTTCAATTCTATCCAAGAAATAAGCTTTGATAATTATATTTACTCATGTGCAAGTCCCACTCAAAACCAACCCCTCTCACTCATGAATTTATCCAACCTAATTTAAAACTACCCAAGGTGCTAGCTTCAATAACCCTACTAGGCTGATAAATTAGACACATGCAATGGAAATAAATGGTATAAAATACCGACACAATGGAAAAATACACACAATAAAGGATCACATTATACTGCTTATGTGTTTATTAGATACATATGCATTGAAAATTAGGTTGAGCAAATATTCTGTTAGTGGGATGCCTAGTATGGGCCAACAGGCCTGCTGCAGTGTTCCTCCTTTCTTATGTTCTTATGTATCTTTATTGAGGAAACGTTTCGCCACACAGTGGCTTCATCAGCCCATACAAAGGAGAATCGTGAAGAACAGGAGGAGTTTGAGGTGGTCAGTCCATCAGCCTGGAGTTGCTGTCTGACACAGCAATATCTTGGTATCTTAATACAGGGAATTCTTCACTTGCCTAACCCTTGGCCACCACCTACTTCAGCTCCTTTGGTGCTCTTGTGGTGAACCAGGTGCTTCAGCTCCTTCAGTACCCTATTTTATAGTGCCCTAATTATCAAAGCATATTCCATGAATGGAGTAGATGGGTTGGGTAGGAGTTTTTGTTTGTGAGATTGGTTTTGGGTTATAGGGGGACCTACCTAGTGTGGACCAGTTGGCTTGCTGCATTGTTCCTTATTTCTGTGTTCTTGTATTAATATTGGTAGAATTACCGACAATATGTTAAGTAAAAGGACACAAATGCAACTGAGACATTTTATTGTCTCATTGAACCTATATATACCCTGTGTGTCCATGCATTGTTTGTAACGGCTTGAAAAAGCTCCTGGAGAGCGAAACGTTGCCACAATAAAATGTCTCATTAGTTGCATTTGTGTCCTGTTACTTAACATTCTGTGTTCTTGTGAGTGAGAGGGTTGGATTTGAACGGGACTTGCACAATGGTTGGGGGGTTGTCGGGGCTTCTTGCTTGGATGGGGATGGGTTGGACAAATATTTTTGGTGGGTTGGTTTTGACATGGACCTGCCAAGTATGGGCCAGTAGGCCTGTTGCAGTGTTCCTCCTTTCTTATGTTCTTATGGTAAAAAAAAAAAAATCGGGTATTTTATGACTGTCCTGCAAAATCCGTATCCGCATCCGCCCGGATGTCAAGATGTGACATCCGTAGTCCACATCCGCATCCGCATTTTACTGTAAGCAGATATCCGCATCCGCATCCGTATTTTACTGTAAGCAGATATCCGCATCCGCATCCGTATTTTACTGTAAGTAGATATCCGCATCCGCAAAATAAGTAAGACATCCGTATACACATCCGCATACCGGATATATAAATTTTTCACATCCGATACATCCCTAGTCTGGAGGTCACTGACACATCTAGAAGCACTGCTGTGAAACAGTGTCTGGAGGACACGGACACATCTAGAAGCACTGCTGTGAAACAGTGTCTGGAGGACACTGACACATCTAGAAGCACTGCTGTGAAACAGTGTCTGGAGGACACGGACACATCTAGAAGCACTGCTGTGAAACAGTGTCTGGAGGACACGGACACATCTAGAAGCACTGCTGTGAAACAGTGTCTGGAGGACACGGACACATCTAGAAGCACTGCTGTGAAACAGTGTCTGGAGGACACGGACACATCTAGAAGCACTGCTGTGAAACAGTGTCTGGAGCAGCTGATGATGCCTTACTGTCAGCTGTATAAATTACTGTAGAGTAAAAGAGACCAGACACACATTACAGAATTTCTCACTACTCCAGTACAATCATCCACTGTAGTACCAAACTCAGCCATCCACATAAAAAACAATCCACAACTATCTGCCTCAGCAAACAATCCACAACCATCCACCTCAGCAAACAATCCACAACCATCTACCTCAGCAAACAATCCACAACCATCCACCTCAGCAAACAATCCACAACCATCCACCTCACAAACAATCCACAACCATCCCCTAAGCAAACAATCCACAACCATCCACCTCAGCAAACAATCCACAACCATCCACCTCAGCAAAAAATCCACAACCATCCACCTCAGCAAACAATCAACAACCATCCAACTCAGCCCAGTAGGGCCACAGTATCCCTCTCCACTCTGTTCACAATATAATAATAATATCTTTTATTATTATTATTATTATTATTATATTATTATTATTATTATTATTAACTAGTTATAGTTTTATAAATGTATTGTAAGCACACCTCTGGCAAGACAGTGATGGAGTGAATGATGATGAAAGTTTTTCTTTTTCAGGCCACCCTGCCTTAGTGGGAAACGGCCGATGTGTTTAATAAAAAAATAAAAATATCTTTATTTACTACAAGTACATGTACAAGGTATACAGGCCTAGTGACATCAATGACATACTACTACAGTGGACCCCCAAGTATCGGCGGCCTGAGTATCGGCCGGGTCGAGTTTCAGTTGCTTTTTCAGCCCAATTTTTCCCGACTATCGCCCATTTCCCCAAGTATCGCCATGCACAGACCTGTCCACCTGCCCACGCTTGCGCCCACCCTGCGCAGGAGTTGTGAGCCAGTCTAGCTTTGTTTACCATTAAGTGAATATTACCCAGCACGCTCATTCAAACATTTCACAATAATTTTATTGTGTTTATTGATTGTCACTGTGAAATAAGTCACCATGGGTCCAAAGAAGCTTCCTAGTGCCACCCCTGTGGTAAAAAAAAGTGAGGAACACCATCGAACTGAAGAAGGAGATAGTAGAAAAATATGAGAGTGGCGTACATGTGGGGGAGCTTGCCAGGATGTACAACAAAAACAAATCTACTATCACCTCTATCCTGGCAAAGAAAAGAAATCAAGGAAGCTAAAGTAAAGTAAATTTTATTTCATTGCAGATATACATAGGTATTGGTAGTTACAATATAAACTGAGTGCAAGGAGAGCCACTGACATGCCATGGCATTAGGGGCAGCTTAATCTAGTGACTTATAGACTATGTACATAATATTAGAGAAATTTATTGAGTTTATTCTAGTTAAAATTTGTTTTCAACTTACAATATGATGATATTATAGTTAAAATTATAATATGATGATATTAAATTGTAACAAGTGTTTAGGAGAATGATATAAAATTGAGATTATCTTAAGGAAAATAACATTGAGCATATTTGAAAGTAACTTATAGTATGAGTATTTAGTTTTGGGTGAGTAGGGGGTAACATAATAGTAACATGTTATTAAAAATTGAAATTAACTTATAGGAAAGTAATATTGAGCATTTTGAAAGTAGTTTACAGTATGATTATTTAGTTTTGGGTGAGTAGGTGGTTTTTGAGTAGAGTCATTTATTTTCAGACAAGGTTATCTTAATATTTACTGGTAATGAATTCCAAATTCTGAGGCCCTTTATGTGCATAGAATTTTTACATAGGTTGATATGAACTCAGGGTATATCAAAAAGTGATCTGTGTCTTATGTTGTGGTCAGGGACCTATTAAAGTTGGTGAGGAGAATTTTGAGCGGAGGGTTTATATTAGAGTGTAGAGTTTTATATATGTAGTAGGCACAAGAATAAGTATGAATGTTCTTTATGGTGAGTAGTTTTAGACTTTTGAATATTGGTGGAGTGTGCTGTCTAGAGTGGGAATTTGTTATCATTCTGACTGCAGCCTTTGCTGGGTTATGAGTGGTCTAAGGTGATTTAATGTTGGATCCCCATGCACAGATTCCATAGGTGAGATACGGGTAGATAAGTGAATGATATATGTAGTGCAAGGATTGATTGTGGCACATAATAGCATATCTTTGATAATATGCCTACTGTCTTTGAGATTTTCTTGGAAATTTGTTGTATGTGTATTTGGAATTTAAGGCTACTGTCAAGGTGGATTCCTAGAATTTTCCCTCTGTGAGTCTTGTGATGGGTGAACCATTTAGTTATGTTAAGTGGAACATTTGTGGCTTTGTTTCCAAACTGTATGTGAAGTAGGTCTTGTCAGTATTGAGAGTAAGCTTGTTAGTCGTCATCCATGTTGATATTTTCTGTAATTCGGCATTAACAGTGTTGGCCAGTATAACTGGATTTGGGTGAAAGAAGACATATGTTGTGTCATCTGCAAATAAAATGGGTTTGAGTACAGTGGACCCTCGGTTAGAATACCCCGGAAATCATGCAATTATTAAATATAATTTTGTAAGTTCTTGTGGAAATGTATTTTTGGGGGTCTGAAATGACAACCACGTGATTTTCCTTGGGATAAATTCTTGGTAATGGCATTGGCAGACTTCAGGAGTGAAGTTTTCAAACTCGGGGGTCCACTGTAGTTGTGATGCTGGGAGGTCATTTATGTAAATGAGGGGAAAAGGAGTGGCCCCATGACACTTTTGAGGGACTCGACTGTAATTTTTTGTGGAAGAGTTCGCTCCATTTTGTACAGTTTGACTTCTGTTGTAAATATGACTTTAGGTAGTTGATGGGTGCCCCCTTAACCATAGTGTGCTAATTTTGTGAGCGTAAATCATGGTGCTGTATCAAAGCTTTGCGTAGATCAATGAAGATTCCCAGTGTTGATATGTTAAGAAAAAAAGATTACAAACAGTGGATGAGGTTGAGAAGTTGTTGGTGGTGTGGATAACAAAAAACAGATAGGGTGATATTTTCCATGGCGATAATTTCTGAAAAGGCAAGGCAGTTGCATGCAGATTTTGTCAAAAAAATGCCTGGAACCAGTGCTGATGTGAGTGATTTTAAACAAAGGCTGGTTTACAGATTTAGGAAATGTAGTGGCATACACGTGTTGTAAGGCATGGTGAGGCAGCCAGTTCAAACAAACATGCTGCTGAAAAATTCGTGAGGAATTTAACCCTTTCGGGGTCGGTGCCATACTAGTACGTTTTCGCGCCAGGGTCAGTGCCGTACTGTATGGGGAAATTCTAGAGGCCCCAAATTGGGAAATTGGTAGGCTTAGGGGTGAAAAGAATGGGTCTACGGATGAGTGTGCGCA
>WNWK01044331.1:0-15140 GCA_009830355.1 Cherax destructor | reverse complement strand
AAAGTGTTCCCAGTTCTTAGTGAATAAAAAAAAACTTACTTTGGGGATTATTTGCTTTTGTTGGGTTAATTTAAAGGGGGAAAACAAATTAAAGTTTTTTGGAAAGAAGTTTTTTTTTTGGCATTTAAAGATTTTTCGAGATATCATTTAAAAAACCCTGTTCACGTTTTAACAGATCGGGCCCCGTTGATCCCCTTTTTTTTCCCAGAATAAAAACCCTTTTGGAAGACTTGCCAGATCCCCCTTGACCATCCAAGATTTTAAACCCCCCTTTGAACATTTGGCCTGGCAACCAAAAAAGGTTTATCCCTTTTTGTCCCCTTTTTCAGTGTGGGTAACCCCGATCCTTTTAGTGTTTGGGGTTTTAAAAGGGGATTTGCTAAGAACGGGTTTCCCCTTGGGGGCCCCTGGGTGGTTCGATTCTGCCCAAACCCCCCTTTTATTCTCTCTGGGGAAGCAACAGAAACCCCTTAGTGATTTTTTTCGGGGAACCCAAAAAATTTTACTGTTTGCCCCCGAAAAAAATCCAGTAAAGAGTACCCTTTGGGTAATTCCCGTTCCATTTGGGGAAAAGGTGGGTTCAGTGGTTCACCCCCCAAAGGGTTGAACATCCTGGAAATGGGATGTTCTTGAAAAAACCCAAAATTTACTTTTGGGCCCCTCTCGATGTTCCCCTTTTTTTAATGATATGTAAAAAAATGTGGGTTCGTATGAAAAAAGGTAATTTTTAAGGGGTCCAAACCCAACCCCCAGTTTTCCCCCCCATTATAGTGACCCGGGGGGAAAAGAGTCCCCAGATCGGGAACAAAAAAAATTTTTCCCGGGGGAAAAAAAATTTTGTGGGGGGGGTTTCCCCCTTTTACCAGATTTTTGGGGAGTTAGCCCCCATCCCCAGATAAGACCCGAAAATAGAAATTTTTCAAGAAAAACCTGGGGCCACTCAAAACCTTTTATAAAGATAATAAAATTTTTTTAATGGGGACTAAAAAACCCGTCCCCCTATACAAGTTTACAAAATCACCATTGTTCCGGATCATCCTGCCAGTAATGGGTTAAAAGAAAAAAAATTTTAATTTAAAAAACCCCCTTTTGACCCTTTAAGGGAGCTCCATCCCAATAGGGTAAATTTTGGGATGAAGTTTCCCTTTTGATGTTCAATCCCCCTAAACTGCCTTAACGCCAATTTTTGGAAAATTTTTTACTTGAGGTTTTGAAAAGCGTTTGCCTTATGACCCGTTATTTCCAACCGAAACCGACTTACAACAGATGATTTTGCAGTTCGAAAAAGTCAAGCTCAAAGTGTTTTCAGAGAATTCGGGGCTTATAAGCAAAGAGAATTTAAGGGGAAACCAATTTTTTTCCCAAACCCCAAAAAATTCCCAAAAATCCAGAGTCATGTTGTTCTTTTTTAAAAAAACTTCAGAAAACCCCCAAAAATCGATCTTTCGTTGGTCCTTATAGAGTAGTCGAACATATTAAGGGAAATTTTTTAAAAGTTAGAGAAATTAGTACGGGTCAGTTTAAAGAATGCATTTAGATCATATAAATTTTTGTTTTGCATGATGATGACGAAGCCCCCGACCCCCCGACAATCAGATAAGTGAGACAGAACGATATTTTTCCTGTTCTTTCCCCCCTTAAAAATTTTGATCAGTCAGATCAACCGAATGTCGTTTTTCCCCCAAACCACTTTTTGTTGGGGGAAACCTCGATCGTTTTTAGATACCAGGGGGGATCCCCCCCAAATGGTGAGTTCCCTTATTGTAACAGAGTTTGATCCACCCAGAGATTTTAAATTTAAATATCACTCCCCCCAGCAGAGGGGGGTTTAAAAAAAACCTGAAAAAAAAAGAAAGGGTTTTTAAAATGGGGGTGTTAAAATTTCACTTATTTTTTTCCAAAATTTTTTTTTTTGGGTTTCCTTTTTTCCGAGTTCTGGGGAATTAACAAAAAATTTTACCCCCCGACCCCCCTTGTCTGTTAATCACTTCTTCTTGAAATTTTATTTCCTCAGAATTCGTAGATCACATGAAGACAGTTCGACGAACAAATTTTTTTTATCTCTTTTATCATGATTTTTCTAAAAAAAAGGGGTTTTTTTTATAATTCCTATGTATCATGATGCATCATATGTAATGTAGATTGTTCTATCAAGATAAAATCCATGTGAAGTATAATGTTAACTGTTTTGTACTTTGACAGTATAGAATCAGCTGAGAGTTGTTCCTTTTTGTCCTTTTTTTTATAGTTTTTAAGGGCGAGACGCCAACGTGATGCCCGGTGACGGTTCGTTTTCTAACATCTGCGCCAAAAAGTTCACGGATTTTCCCCCACGGGGTTAAACCAAAAAGGGGGGGCCCTTTTTTTTGCCTCAGGGAGGGGGGGCCCGAGTCCCTATCACCCGAGAGGCCAAGGGGACACAGGCAAGGTTTTAGCTCCCCCATATCCAACGCCTTTTTAAACGCACAAAAACCCCCAAAAACACGTCTGGGAAAATTACCAAAAAGAAAAACCCCACAACACAAATACACAATGAAGCCACTGTTGGGGAAAAAGTTTTTCCCCCAAAAAAGATACCCAAGGGTTATATGTGTTTAATTTATAACTTTTTTGGGTTTTCTGAACCATTCATCTACATCCTGTCCGACACAGCAAAAAGCCGGGGTCTTGGGTACAAACGAATTTTTTCACTTGTCCAACCCTTTTGGGCGGGACCCCATTTAGAATAGTGGATGAACTTTCCATGACGAGTTTTCAATTTGGGCCTTTTTCTTAAAAAAATTAAAAAGGGTTTCAAGAGTTCCATTTTGCTTTCCCTTTAAAAACCCCTTTAAAAAGCTCATGGGGCCCTGGGGTTTTTTTTGCCCTTTAAACGGTCTATTCCTGGTAACCATTTCTAAAGGGGACTGTGGGGAAAAAAATAATTTTTTCTTTTCAGACCCACTAAATACCTAATTTTGGGGAAAAATTTGGTTTCCCGGGGAAAACCGAGGGAAAAAAATTATTTAAAAAAAGAGCACATTTTTCATTTCCTTGTCAGAAAATGCCCAGAGTTATTTTTAAGGGGCCTATTTTATCCTTTAATTTTGTTTTATAAAAACCGGGGAAAAAAACTTTTTTAATTTTTTAATTAAAATTTTAAATTTTATAGTCCCGTTTTGCCCTTTTCCCCTTTTTAAAGCCCCCCAAGAAATATACTTTTATTTTTAAGATAAAACCCCAATTTTTAATGCGTTTTTAAATTTTTTCTTCCTAAAGATATTTGGGGCCTTTTTTTTCCCCTCCATTTTTGGGCATTTCCCCACTTTGGGTCTAATTTTTTATATGGGATAAATGTTTTTGGGCAGCCTGTATAGTGTTTTAAAAAAACTGTCAATTGATACCTCTTTTTTCACCTGTCCCCAGTTTGGGTAATGTTCTCAAGTCCATTATAATCTGCTGCGAAAATCTGGGAACCCTTACTGAATTATCCCCACTATCATACATCCATTCCCAAAGCTTTAAAAGGGAATTGACCCGTTCGCTTGAAAAGAGTTTCTGTAATTTCTAAATTATTGGGTTTCCCCTTTTTTTGGGAAACCCAAATCAAGAAGGTTATTTCCTTGTGGGTTTTTTTTCACAAAAATTTCTTCAAAAGCAATCCCGAACTACTTTTTAAAAATTTTTTGGGTTCTAAATTCCTGGTTTTTGAAATTCCAAAATTTGACTAAAGTTAAGTCCTAGAATTACTACATTATCGTTCCCTTTGGGTTTTAAAATTTTTTCCCAAAAAGTCTCCCCTTTTTCCCTTCAAGTTTGGGGGGACGGTAAATCACCCAAAAAACAATTTTTCACACCCTCTAAAAATTTTTATCCAGAAACTCTGTATGTGTTATTCCAGATTTTTACCTTTTATGAAAATTTTAAATGATCACGGACATAGAGTGCCACCCCCCCCTTTTTCCCCATATTTGAATTGGAAATTTAAAAACCCTGAATGTGACATTCGGCAGGACCCCCCGTTTTTCATAAAACCAGGGTTCCCGTTTGAAAAAACATAAATAATTCCGATTTGGAAACCCTTCCCCCAACCCCTGTCCATTTTTTCCCCTTTAGAAATCCAAATTTTGGGGTGTAATATCATTTAAAACCCTCCTTTCTCTTTACCCTTCCTGCTCATTTTTTGTTTTTCCACTATACATATTACTGTCCTTGTCACCTAGTGCCACGGGGTTTCCAAACCCCCTTTCTTTTTAATTATTATTTCCCCTAGAATTTATAACTTTTACTACACTGGGATTTCCCACGGGTTTTCCCCCCAAACCCCATAAAATAATTTTTTTTCAATTTTAAAGATAAAAGCCCCCTCCCCCGCAGGCCAGTCCCCCCACCCCAGACCTAGATGGAACCCCACCCCCGGCACATGTCATTTCACCCAAAGAAGGGGGCCCAGTTGTCAATGAATGTTCCCGGGTTTTTTCCCACAGTTTTTGCCAGCCAGAATTGACCCCAATTGCCCTGGAAAACCCCCCTTTAGTTCTCCCCCAAAAAATTTTTTCGAAAAATACCCCAACTCATGTACAAGTCCGACCCCAAACCACCCTTTTTTCCCAATTTCCATGTATTTATCAAACCTCTTTTTGAAACTAATAAAGGGAGACATGATGGGAAACAAGGGGAAAATGGGAAAAAAAGGGGTTTAAAATTGGTCTTGGGGATATCTTCCAAAAGAAAACCAAAAATAATGGTTTCTGATAAGGATGATTTAAAAAAGGGGATATTAAAAAATTTGGGTTTAAAAAAGGGTAGTTATGAGGGAATTTAGCCTGCCTAGGGGGAAACCCGGGGCCATAGTATTTTCCCAAAGGTTAGATAAATACAAGAGTAAAAGGGGGGTTTGGGTCGGGAGTGGGACTTGCACATGTTATAAAAGTTTTTTTCCCTGGGGCAGCACGGGAAAATTGGGAAAAACAAATATTCTGTTTGTGGGATGGATTGTGAAGGACCCCCTTTTTTTGGGGCCCCAAAGGCCGCTGATTTTTCCTTTTTTTCCCCTTGATCTTATGTAAGAAGAACATAAGAACATAAAAATGGTGGAACACTGCAAAAGGGGCCCCCTTTATAAAAGGCCCCTTTTAAAAACCACTACCTAAGAATATTTTGTATTACGAACCCAAAAAAAACCCAGCCCCTCCCCCCCCCATGGGGGGCCCTTTTGGGAAAATTTGGTTTTTCCCCAACATAAAAAGGGGGGTTTTTATAAGGTTTTTCCCTTTTAAAGGGCCTTTTTTTTTGGTGCCCCCCACCATTCTTATGTTCTTCTTACAAAATCATAAAAAGGGGGCACCAAAAAGGGGTTCCAATAATCAGAAAAAGAAATTTCCCCCCTTTTTTAAAATTTTTATTTATCGGTTTGGGCCCTTTTAAAAATTTACTCACAAAGTAGTCCCCTTTATCCAAAAATTTTGGGGGGGTTTTAAAATGTTTTTTAAAAAAATTTTTCCCCCCAAAATTTTTTTGATTAAAGACTGAGACATGCAACATAGGGGGGAAACTTTATTAAGGAAACTTTTCCCCCCCAAGTGGTTTTTTGCCCCAAAACAAAGTGAAAAGGGTAAGAACATAAGAAAGGAGGAACACTGAAAAACCCCCTACTGGGGGGGTCCTTCAAAAATAACCCCCTTCCCCGAAAAGATTCCCCCAATTTTTTTTAAAAACCCCATTTACTCACATAAGTTCCAATAAAACCCAAACCCCCCTTTCCCCATAAGAACAAAAAAAGGAGGAACACTGCAGGGCCTTTGGGCCCCCCAAAACCCCCGAGGTCCTTCAAACCACCCCAACAACAGGAATTTGGCCAACCCTTTTCAATGCTACCCAAGCAATCAGCTCTAAAAAAACCCAAATTTTCCCTTGTGCAAGACCCACCCCCAAATTTCCCAACCCCCCCCCATGAATTTTTTCAACCAAAATTTAAAAAATTCCCCCCGGGTTTTAACTTCAATAACCCATTTGGGGGAATTTTTTCCCCCCATCAACTACCTTTTTTCCCCAAAAATTATTTTCTAAATTTTTTTAAAAATTTTTAAACTTATCTATCTTGGAGAGATATCGTCAAGACCTTATTTACCCCCCCTTTTTGTTAATACCCATTTTTTTACCCAAAACTATGCAAGAATTGGGAGAAATTCAGTAGTTATTCAAACTTTTCCCCCCATTCACTGCCTAAATTATTTATTTCACATAATGTATGGGGGGTATCAAAAAACATCGCCCAGAAGGGAAATGAAAAATTCGTTAAATTTAGAAAAGAATGACAAATTTCTCCGTTTTTGGAAGACGACCTAACTTTGGACCTTTTTGGGGGGGCCCCCTTTCCCCACAAAAAAAACCCCCCCTAAAAATATTTGCAAAACCCATTTTTAGCAACAGTTTGGGGGTTTTTGATACAAAGGGTTTTCACATTTCCCCCAAACCCCTTTGAAAAGACCTTTGAATAGGGGGGGGGAAATTCCCATGCCCCCCTCCTCCTCTTACCTCACCTGATTACAGCATATAAGCCACCTCACGGCCCTTTTGGAAAAAAAACCCCCTTTTTTTAACAAGATTGATGGACTAAAACATCGCCCCCAGGCGGGGGCCCTAAAAACCCCTAAATTTTTCCCTTTTCCTCCCCTTCCCCCTTTGAAATTTTTTTTGGACTGATGAGGGACAGTTCTTTTTTTAACCGGCCAACCCGTTAAATGACCCCCATGTTTTTTGGTTTTCCCCCAAAATGAAAAGGCCGCCTTTTGAATCCCCTTCCCAGGGGGGCCTAGTAGTCAGAATTATCCGGGGGGCCCCTTCAGGGGCGGGGGCTAGGCCCCTCACCCCCCATATACCCCCCTAAAAAAACGAAAAAAACCCAAGTCTTTTTTTTAAAATTTTTCCAAATTATGAAAAGAACCCCACAACACAAATGGTGGCACCCGGGGCCTAGTTTTTGTGAATCTGACCAGATTTAACAAAAAAAAAGAGCCGTGTGACCCCCTTCCAGCGCCTGCCCCCCAGGGCCATACCAACCGTTCCCCCCACTACCCTCAGGGTGTCGTCATCCAATTTTGGGGGAAAACAGGTTCCAGTCTTTCTGGCTTCTAATTGCAAGTAAACCTCGAAGAGTTGAGGGGGGTTTTTTTTTTTTTAAAAAACCAACAAGTAAGCCAGTTTAGGGAAGAGCCTAAGCCAGCCTACAGTCACCCAGTGCCTCCTCCATAAAATTTTCACTGTTTGGGGAAAAACATTCAGGCCCACCAGTCCGGGGGTTTTTTGGCCTCTTCCAAAAATTTTAAGTTGTCCCAATCATTTTTTTTCCCCAAAGGGGCCTTTTTCCCCCTTGCTTTTGCCCCCAAACCGCTCTGTGCTACAAGTTGGATTTTTGGGGGTTTAGTGATTTTCCCCCCATTCCTGTGGTTTTATTGAAAAAAAAGCCACCTGGGTTATTTTTTTCCCCAAGGCCGTGAGAATAAGTACTGGCCAAACCCCACCCCGCCCACCGCCAGCGAGTCAGGCAGCAGTGACCCCCCCCCTTTTCCCCCACCCACCACCCGGGGGTGTAAAAAAAATACCCCCTTGTTTCCACTTTTTTCCTCTAAAACATTTTGTGGTTTTTTCCCCCTTTTTTGGGGGCCAGCAGCATTGTTTCGGCTCTCATAGCAAGTCAAGAGGTCTTCCTTCATCCCAGAGCGCCAACGAAAAGTTTTTTGGGGGTAAGTTTTCCAAAAAACGCTTTTTTTTCAAGATTGTCAGCAGTCAACGACCAGGAATATATTTTTTTTCCCCAAAAATTCGTGTTCATTCATCATTGACACTATTCTATTATAGACATTCGTGTGGGGAAAATTTAAGCAGTGAATTTTTTAGTGACATTTAAAGACCTGTGTTTTCAGTTGCAAATTATCTATATAAATTTTAAAACGGGGTTTTTTTTGTATTCCGTGTCTCATTTTTTTTATGTTTTTTTTGAAACCTGTACCCCCAGAAAAATAAGTATTTTAAAAGGGAAATTTTTTTTTGTTTTGTGTGCAGTTTTGGTTTAAAACCATTTTTAGGTTGTGTTTTAAATTTTCCCCCCCCTTCTTTTTTTCTCTCAGGCTTTCCCCCTTTGGGTTTTTTTCAGTGTCTGTGAAAATTTCCCTTTTTTTTTTTATCCCCCAAAATTTTTCCCAGTTGCATATTTCTTTTTTTGTGTTCCTTTTGGGGTTCCTTTTTTTTATCCAGGTTAAACCCTTTTTTTTAAATTCCCCCAAAAGAATTTAAAGTTTTTAAGAAAAAATTTAAATTTTTTTTTGGGATACCCCCAAAATATAAAAATTTTGGGGGAATCCTGTGCATAATTTTTTTGATGTTTCGGGGGTTCTGCAAAAAAAAGGGTTCCCCTTTAGTTTTTGGGGTTTGGGAAATTTTTTTTTTCCTTTTTTTCCCTTTTTTGAACAAATTCACTCAATATTCATATGTAAAGAAAAAAATATTCATTATACTCTTTTTTATTATTTTTTTTAAAAGAACTAAGGTTAAAATGTTATTCCCTTGGGCCCAGTGCAACATTGATTTTTTTTTTGATGCAGTAAATTGTTTATACAATACCATACAATTACCCCTTTTAAAATTTTTTTTAGAGTGATTATTTTTTTCTTTTATTTTGCAAAAATTTTTATTGGTATTTATTCCATTTTACCCCCGTGATCCAAAAATGAAAAAATTCAATGAAAAATTGTCAGCATCATAGTTAATTATTCTGCCAGAAAAAGCATATTAAATTCTAGTGTCTTTTTTTTCTTAAAAAAATTTTTTTTGTTTTTTTCCCCAGGTTACACTTTTTTGTTTGTAATTCCCCCTTTTCATTGATTTATTATTTCTCATCTAGATTTTTGTTAAATTTTCCCCCGAGAGACCCCTTTTCTTTTAAACCAAAACAGATTCATATTGCCATTTAAAAAATTTGAAAAAAAACCTTTTTAAATTTTTTAAAAAAAAATTCGGAGTGAGTTGTCATTTCTTATACAGTTAAAATTTGTTTTTTAACCCAATTTTTTTTGCACTAATTAAATGAATTTTTAATTTCCCCCTTTTTAAATAATTTTACGGGAAATTTTTTCCATTTCTTTTTCCCCGATTTAGTTTTGTGCAATTTTTTTTTTGAAATATGTCTCATTTTACCTAAAATTTTTGAAAAAAATGGCATTCAGCCCCCCAAATTTTTCCCAAAAGCCCCCGCTGAAATTCATGATAGTCCCTTAACGAATGCTGACCTACCCAGCCACAGAGTCAATATAGTTTCCTTCGGACCCCCATATTCCTTTTCCCCCCCCAAACAGGCCCGGGTCTTTGGGGGAATGGTTTGTTCTCACAGCTTGTATCAGAGAGTTATAAAGTTTTGGGGAAAAGTAAGTTCAAAGTTAGTCCCGGGGTAGCTTTTTTCAACGTATTAACGAACCCGGTCAAGTCACTAGTAAAACTGTTACCCCCCCCCCAATCCAGTCATAATTTTTCACAGGATAGGGGGTATCCCCGGATGGCTCTTGTTCAAGTGGTAATTTTCCCCCTTAGGGGGGGGGCCTTTTTTAGAAAGACTGTTTAAATGAGGGGTTTTTTCCCCCCCTTTAGGCACTTGCCGCCCACGAAAAAATGTCTCGGGGGGGTTGGGGCTTACTGGGGGGTCTGTTGTTTTTTTTGTTCCGATAGTGAATTATCCCATTTTTAGGGGCCCCCTTTTAGAAAAAAAATGGGTGGTCGGGGTTAATTTTATTTTAGAAAAAGATAGGGAATTTTTCCCTTTTCTCCCTACTTTTTTTTATTGAGCCATTATTTCACCGGGGGGAAAAACCCTTTCCCCTCCCCCCTGCCTGTTCATTTTTTGGGAAAATTTTTTCCCCCCTTTTTAGTGAATTTTTTAAAAAAACTTACTTTAAGGGGGATTTTATTTTTTTTGCCGAGTCCCCCTTTTTTTTGCTGAACGTAATTAAAAGTTACTAAAGAAGCTTTGTATAGTTTTTGGGCCCCTTTTTAAAAAAAATTTTTTAGGGTATCATTTACCAGTACCCCCCTTTTTTGCCCTTTTAAAAAAACATGCCCGTTGATACCCTTTTTTCCGAAAAAACAAAAACCCCCCCGGGAAAACTTGCCAGATGGGGCCCTTTTACCATCCCCAAAAATTCAATCCCACCTTTTTTTAAAAATTTTTTTTTGCAAAAACCCAAAAAAGTTGCTGATGCCCTTTTTTGCGCCTTCAGGGGGGGAACTGCCGATCCTCCATTTAAAGGGGAGGAAAAGACCGCTCAAAGAACAGATTCCTTTGGGGGTCTGGGGGGTTCGGGTTCCTTTCCAGGAAGACCTTATTTTTGGGGAAAAAACCAGCAAACCCCTTTTAAAAAACTTTGTCAAGAAAACCCAAAATTAATGATCGCACAAAGTTGGGTAACCCTTTTTTTGAAGAGTAACCAGTTTTTAATTCCACAGTCACTAGGAAAGTAGCCCCTTTTTGTTTGTTCACGATGTACCGATGTTGCAATTCCCCCTATGGGGGGTTTTTGTGGGGAAAAAGCCAGATTGAAAAAATTTTGGGTCTTATGGCTTACCGATATTACTGGTATGTCAAAAAATGTAGTGTCTGATGAAACATAAAGGTAAAAATTTTTGGGGGCCCCCTCCCCAAAAAAGATCTTTCCTACATTTTGTGGCCCCCGGGGGAAAAAATTGCACTAGATCTGTTTTTCCCAAATTCCAATGTTCCCCCAAAAAAGGGAAAAAAAAACCGGTGGATGGTCGATCACTTTACCAGAAAATTTTTAGTTTTTTTTCCCTCCCAGATAAGATTCCAAACAGAGAAAAGCATTCAAAAGGGAAAAAATAATCTGTGGGGTACCCCCCCTAAGTCCCCCTTTTTAAAAGATAATGGAGGGGAAATTTTTTAAGAGATCCCCCAAAAAATTGGTTTTAAAAATTCAAGATTAAAATCAAATTGTTCCGATTTTATCCCCAAAATTTTAAAAAGGGGGGAGAAAGAACAAAAGAAAAATCCTTGACGCCTTTTAAAAACTACCATCCCAATAGGGGGCCCAAAGAATATTCCCCCTTTCAAAATTTTTTAAATTCTTTTTTAACGCTTTTTAAAAGGGGGGTACCCCCCTTATGCACCGACGGGTCGAAAGCGTTTTCCCTTTATGAGCTGTTTTAATTTTCCCAAAAAAGAAAAACCCCCCCCACAATCCAGAATTTTGAGCAGTTCGTACCAGTTTTTAAAAATTTTTTTTGTTTTTAAAATTTTGAAACACTTCCCAAAATCAAAGAGGGGCCCGAGTAACCAATACTAAAAAAGCCCCAAAAGACCCCCAAATTTTTGAGGGGCCGGAAAAAGTTTTCAACTTTTCAAAAACCCCAAAACCCCAAAAAACCCCAAAAAAAAGTTCGTTGGTCCTTATAGAGGGAGTCGAAAAAATATTAAGGCAAAAAATATAAAGTTAAAAAAATTTGTACGGGTCAGTTTAAAAAAACGCATTTAGACATATGAAGTTAGTGTGGATGATGATGACGAAGTCCCCCCCACCCCTGACAACGATAAAAGAGAAAAACTGAATTTCCCCCCTGCTTTTTCCCTTTTTACCTTTTTTAAAGGGGGAGCCCGATCAACCCCCCCTGCCCTTATTCCCACGTCACCCCGTGTTTTAAGGGGAAACCCCCTTTTTGTTTTTTGATACCAGGGAGATCCTCCTCAATTTTGGGGAAAAAGAGTTACCTATTGAACAGAGTTTGATCCACCCAGAGATTTAAATACAGCCTTTTAATTTTTCCCCGCAATTGGGGGTTTAAAAAATAACCCTTTTAAAAAAAATATGGTTTTAAAAATTTTTAAAAATGGTTTAAAAAATTTTTTTATTATAAAATTTTTTTTTGTTTGTTTTCCGAGTTCTGGGGAATTGGGGATAGATTTGAGTGCACCAGACTACCCCTTTTTTGTTAATCACTATCTTCTTTTTAAATTTTATTTCCTCAGAATTTTTTTGATCCCTGAAGACAGTTCGTGAAAAAAATTTTTTTTATCTCTTTTATTTTATGATTTTTTTTAAAGGGGCTATTTTTTTAAATTTTCCCAAAATTTTTTTTTAAAACAAAGGGAAAAGTAGATTGTTCTATCAAGATAAATCCATGTAAAATAATGTTAACTGTTTTTTACTTTGGGCATTGTATAGAATCAGCTGGGAGTTGTTTTTCCCCTTGTCCTTAGTTTGTATAGTTGGGGGGCCCCCCGCCACAAGGCGCCCGAGCCGTACGGTTCGTATTTCTAACATCTGCGCCCAAAGCCGTTCAGGGATTCCCATGTGATTTGGGGTTTGAAAAAGGCTCCCCCTTTTTAAGGCCCCCAGCGGGGGGGGGGGCCTGGGGCCCCGACACCGAGTGGGCCCCGGGGGGGGGGGACACAGGCTTTGGGCCCTTTCCCCCCCCCTATATCCAACGCCTATTAAACTTTTCCAAAACCCAAAGCCATTTTTTTAAAATTTAAATTTAAAAAAAACCCCCCAACACAAAAAAAAATGAAGCCACTGTGGGGAAATTTTTCAAAAAGATAACCCTGTTGGGAAAATGGGGGTTTTTTTATAACTTGTTTTTTTTTTTCCCCGAAAAATTCATTCCCCCCCCGGTTTTACACAGCAAAAAAGTTTTTGGGGTTTTAAACAAACGAATTCTTTACACTTGCCCAAACCCTTTTTGGGCGAAGACCTATTTTGAATATGGATGATACTACTATGACGTTAGTTGCCTTTTTTTTTCTTAACAAATGTTAGGGGCACAGAGTTCCTTTTTTCTTTCCCTTTAAAAAACCCCTTTGGGGAAAAAACTCATCGGGGCCTGGCGATTTATTTTTTTTAAACGGTCTATTTTTGATAACCTTTTCCCCTAGTGACTGTGATATTTAAAAAGTATTTTTCAGACCCACTAAAATACCTAATTTTTGGATTTTTTTTTAGTGTTTTTCCCGGGGAAAAAACCCAGAAAAAATTTAAATTTTTAAAAAAAAGCACAATCACCCCCCTTGTCAGAAGATGCCCAAAAAATTTTTTTTTAAGGGGGCCTATTTTTATCCCAACTTTTGTTCTAAAAAAACCCGGAAAAAAATTTTGGGGGTTTTTAACCCCAGCAACTTTAATTTAAGTCCCGTTTAGCTTTTTTACCCCCTTTTTTTAAAGCCCCCTTTAATGTCAGTATACGGGGTTTATAAGATGAACCCCACCCCCCCTTTTTTTAAAAAGCCTATAAATTTTTTTGCCCTAAAATTTTTTGGGTTTTTTTTTATCCATTTTTTGGGGGGGTTTTTGATCAAATTTATAGGGGGGAAAAGTTTTTTGGGAGCCTGTAAAAGGGGGGTTTTAAGGGGAAAAAAAGGTCATATTGATACCCCTTTTTTTCACCCCTGTCCAAGTTGATAAGTGTTCTCTAAGTCCATTATAATTGCCAAGGGGAAAAATGGGACCCTTATGAATTATCCCCTTTTTATTTATTTAAAACCCATTCCAAGCTAAAAAGGGGGTTGACTTGTGGTCGCGAAAAAAGTTCCTCTGTAATTTCTAAATTATTAACAAGGGTTTTTGCTTGCCAGAACCAAGTCAAAAAATTTTTTTCCCCCCCTGGTTCTTTTTTTTTAAAAAAATTTTTTTTAAAAAAAAAAACCCGAACTAAATTTTAAAAAAAAAAGTTAGATTTTAAATTTCCCCCCCAAAAAATTCCAAATTTAAATTTTTTAAAAAAAAAAGTCCCCTAGAATTACTACATTATCGTTTTCCCTTTTTGGTTTTTTTAAAATTTCCCCCCCCAAAGTAGTCTCCCCCTTTTTTTCCCCTCTAAGTTTGGGGGGCGGTAAACCGCCCTTTAAAAAAAATTTTTACCCCCCTGAAAATTTATCCAAAAAAGACTTTTGTATTTTATTCCAGATTTTTTAAAACCCTTTTTTCAAAATTTAAAAAAAACCGGGGGTAGGGGGCCACCCCCCCCCCTTCCCCCCCCCGATTACGGAACAATTTAAAAACCCCCCAAAGTGAATTCGGCAGGCATGTCCCCTTTTTTTTAAACCATGTCTCAGTTATTAAAAAATCAATATTACCCCGCAAATAATTTTTCTCGTCCATCTTATTCCCCCTACCACATTTTGGTGGGAATATCATTTAAAGACCCTCCTTTTTTTTTTCCTGTTTTTTGTTTTTATATTTACTGTCCTTGTCACCTAAAAGGGGCCCCCGGGTTTCCAATACCCCCTAGTTCTGCCTATTACCAGTTCCCCTAGAATTTATAACATTACTACACTGGGGGTTTACTGGTTTCCCCCCAAAAACCCCCCCCACTAACTTTTTCTAGTTTAAAGATCTAACAGCTCCCCCCCTTGCAGTTTTTAAAAAGGCCCCCCCCCCGACCTAGATGTTTAACCCCATCCCTGGCATCATGCCCTTTCAGCCAAAAAAAGGTCCCAGTTTTCCCCAAAAAAAAGTTACTGATTTTTCCTTTTTGTATTTGTCCAGCCAGCAATTGACACCAATTGCCCCGGACAACCCACTTTTTTTTTTTACCTTTTAAAAAAAATTTTTGATAAAACCCCTAACTATGTAAAAGTCCGATTTAAAACCCTTTTTTTTCAATTTATTTATCAAACCTCTGTTTGAAATAATGAGGGAGGGCATGACGAGGATACAAGTGGGAAAAAAAGGGATTAAAAAAGGGGTTTTTTAAAATGGTCTTTTTGAATCTCTCCCCAAAAAACAACCCGCAAAATGGATTCAAAATAGATAAGGAAGATTTTTTAAAAAAGGGGGTAAAAAATTGGTTTAAAAAAAAAGTTGATGAGTGGGGAAAAATCTGCCTAGTAGGGGGGGTTAAAAAAGGACCATGAGTAGTTTAAATTTGGGGTTTATAAAAAAAGAGTGGGAAAAAGGGGTTTTCCGAGTGGGACTTGCAAAGTTATAAAAGTTTATTTTAGGGGACTGAAAATTGGGGAGCAAAAAATTCTGTTTTTGGGGGGGGGTTGTAGGGACCCCCTAGGGGCCAAAAAAAGGGGTGCAGTTTCCTCCTTTCTTATGATCTTTTTTAAGAAGAACATAAGAAATAAAATGGGGGGAACACTGCAGGGGAAACCTACTGGC
>WNWK01044330.1:0-15140 GCA_009830355.1 Cherax destructor | reverse complement strand
TAGAAATTTTCCCGTATGAAGATAAAATTGAAAAACCCCTTAAATTAGATTCACTTGTAAGACGTAGAATGAGGGGAAATGAGGTATACAAGTGGAAAATGGGTATTAAAAAAGGGGATATAAATAAGGCCTTGAGGATATCTCTCCAACTGAGAACCCGCAAAAAAAGAACATAAGAACATAAGAAAAAAGGGAATACTGCAGGGCCTACTGGCCCATGCGGGGCAGGTCCAAGTCTCCCCCCCGGTTAAAAGCCAATGCCCAGACCCACCCGGGGCAGGTTACATTCACTTAAGGAAGGGGGCAGGGATCTGACCTAGTAGCACAAACTAGTCAGGACCAACTCACCCCCACCCGCCCCCTCGTATATTTATCTAGCCTTTTTTTAAAACTGCACAACGTTTTAGCCTTTTATAACTGTAATGGGGAGTTTGTTCCACTCATCGACAACTCTATTCCCAAAAACCAATGTTTCCTTATATCCTTCCTGAACCCAAATTTATCCAATTAAAGCCATTGCTGCAAAGTTCGGGGTCAATCCCAGATATTTTTTCCCTTTTAATCCCCTTTATTTATTCCTGTTTTCCTTTTTTATACACCTCAATCATATCCCCCTTTCTACCCCTTTTTCTAGAGGGCAAAATTCAGGGCCCTCAGTTTTCCTCATAGGAAAGTTTTTAAACATGGGATCAACTTAGTCATCCTCCTTTGTACGTTTTCCAGAGCATTTATATCCATTCTGTAATACGGTGACCAAAACTGTGCAGCATAATCTAGATGAGGCCTAACCAAGGATATATAGAGTTGAAGAACAACCTGAGGACTCCTATTATTTATGCTTCTTGATATGAAGCCAAGGATTCTGTTCGCTTTATTGCGAACACTTATGCACTGCTGTCTTGGTTTTAGATTACTGCTAACCAGTGTACCATAGTGTACTACGGTGTACCGTAGTGTACTACAGTGTACCGTAGAGCACTACAGTGTACCGTAGTGCACTACAATGTACCGTAGTGCACTACAGTGTACCACAGAGTATTACAGTGTATCAGTGTACTACGGTGTACCGTAGCGTACTACAGTGTACCGTAGTGTACAACAGTGTACCATAGTTTACTACAGTGTACCAGTGTACCGTAGTGTACTACAGTGTACCACAATGTACCGTAGTGTACTACAGTGTACCGTAGTGTACTACAATGTACCGCATTGTTCCACAATGTACAGAAGTGTACTACAGTGTACCAGTGTACAGTGTACCGCAGTGTACTGCAGTGTACTATAGTGTACCGTAGTGTATTATAGTGTACCGCAGTGTACTACAGTGTACCATAGTACTACAGTGTACCGCAGTGTACCATAGTGTACTACAGTGTACCGCAGTGTACTACAGTGTACCGCAGTGTACTACAGTGTACCGCAGTGTACTGCAGTGTACCACAGTGTACCGCAGTGTACTAGTGTACCATAGTCTACTACAGTGTACCGCATGTACTACAGTGTACCGCAGTGTACTACAGTGTACCGCAGTGTACTACAGTGTACCACAGTGTACTAGTGTACCGCAGTGTACCATAGTGTACTACAGTGTACCGCAGTGTACTAGTGTACCATAGTGTACTACAGTGTACCACAGTGTACTAGTGTACCATAGTGTACTACAGTGTACCGCAGTGTACCACAACTGACATTTAACTCCCGCAAGCGGCTGCGGAAATGATGAATAATATGAATAACATCCACTTCCAGCCGGGAGACACATGCGGCTCCCGCATCCGGTCTTCTACACTGCCGGACACATCATGTGTCTGTGTCCGGTACTCTACACTGCCGGACACATCATGTGTCTGTGTCCGGTACTCTACACTGCCGGATACATCATGTGTCCAAGTGTCCGGTACTCTACACTGCCGGATACATCATGTGTCCAAGTGTCCGGTACTCTACACTGCAGGATACATCATGAGTCCAAGTGTCCGGTACTCTACACTGCCGGATACATCATGTGTCCAAGTGTCCGGTACTCTACACTGCAGGATACATCATGAGTCCAAGTGTCCGGTACTCTACACTGCCGGACACATCATGTGTCTGTGTCCGGTACTCTACACTGCCGGATACATCATGTGTCCAAGTGTCCTGTACTCTACACTGCCGGATACATCATGTGTCCAAGTGTCCGGTACTCTACACTGCAGGATACATCATGAGTCCAAGTGTCCGGTACTCTACACTGCCGGATACATCATGTGTCCAGTGTCGGTACTCTACACTGCAGGATACATCATGAGTCCAAGTGTCCGGTACTCTACACTGCCGGATACATCATGAGTCCAAGTGTCCGGTACTCTACACTGCCGGATACATCATGAGTCCAAGTGTCCGGTACTCTATACTGCCGGATACATCATGAGTTCATGTGTCACTGTGTCTATGTGTGTGTGTCATTCAATAAGACACATGTACAACACCTGGGTGTCTTTATTGATGAATAAGACACATGTACAACACCTGGGTGTCTTTATTGATGAATAAGACACATGTACAACACCTGGGTGTCTTTATTGATGAATAAGACACATGTACAACACCTGGGTGTCTTTATTGATGAATAAGACACATGTACAACACCTGGGTGTCTTTATTGATGAATAAGACACATGTACAACACCCTGGGTGTCTTTATTGATGAATAAGACACATGTACAACACCTGGGTGTCTTTATTGATGAATAAGACACATGTACAACACCTGGGTGTCTTTATTGATGAATAAGACACATGTACAACACCTGGGTGTCTTTATTGATGAATAAGACACATGTACAAAACCTGGGTGTCTTTATTGATGAATAAGACACATGTACAACACCTGGGTGTCTTTAAGAAGAACATAATCGGGTGCCAGATCAACCAGGCTGTGATGGATATGTTTTCCATTTATACATCTCAATCATATCCCCCCTAATTCTACGCCTTTCTAGAGAGTGCAGATTCAGGGCCCTCAGTCTATCCTCATAGGGAAGATTTCTGATACATGGAATCAACTTAGTCATCCTCCTCTGTACGTTTTCCAGAGCATTTATATCCATTCTGTAATACGGTGACCAAAACTGTGCAGCATAATCTAGATGAGGCCTAACCAAGGATACATAGAGTTGAAGAACAACCTGAGGACTCCTATTATTTATGCTTCTTGATATGAAGCCAAGGATTCTGTTCGCTTTATTGCGAACACTTATGCGCTGCTGTCTTGGTTTTAGATTACTGCTAACCAGAACTCCTAAATCCTTTTCGCAATCAGTAGTATTAAGTTTATATGTGGCATGGTTATTGTCCTGTCCAATATTTAGAACTTTGCATTTATCTATATTAAACTGCATCTGCCACTTCTCCGACCACTGCATCAGTCTATTCAAATCTTCCTGGAGTGCTCTAATGTCCTCATTTGAATGAATTGGACGGCCTATTTTGGTGTCATCGGGAAATTTGCTTATGTCGCTATTTATTCACTCATCTATGTCGTTTATGTAGATTGTGAACAACAAAGGGCCCTTGTGGAACACCGCTTGTGACGCTTCCCCACTCTGATTTCTCCCCATTTATGCAAACTCTCTGCATGTGGGACTCTATCAAAAGCCTTACTGAAGTCCATATACACAACATCATATTCATTACCATGATCTACCTCCTCAAACACCTTAGTGAAAAAAGTTATTAAATTTGTAAGGCAGGAACGCCCTTTTGTAAAACCGTGCTGAGATTCGTTGATTAATTTATGCTTTTCAAGATGGCTGCGAATTGCCTCGGCTATTATTGATTCCATAAATTTTCCCACTATGGAGGTTAGGCTTATTGGTCTATAGTTCGAAGCTAAGGACCTGTCTCCTGCTTTGAAAATAGGTATTACATTTGCAATTTTCCACTTATCTGGCACCATGCCAGTTTGCAGTGATATGTTGAAAAGATTAGCCAAGGGTTTGCTAAGCTCCTCTTTACATTCCTTTAGAACCCTTGCATACAGTTCATCAGGGCCTGGGGATTTGTTAGGTTTTAATTTATCTATTTGTCTAAGGACCATGTCACTTGTGACCCTAATCATGCATAGTTTACTATCGTCCTGTTCTACATAATTTATTATTTCTGGAATATCGCTAGTATCTTCCTGTGTAAAAACTGAGAGGAAGTAAGTGTTAAAAATTCTACACATTTCCTTATCACTGACGGTGAGCTGACCTGAGTAACTTTTGAGTGGGCCTATCTTGTCCCTAATCTTACTTCTGTATACCTGAAAAATCCTTTGGGTTAGTCTTCGATTCTCTTGCAACTTTAACCTCATAGTCTCTTTTGCTTTTCTTATTCCCTTTTTTATTTCTCCCTCTAACTGAATATATTGATTACTTAATTGCCCCTCTCCTCTTTTGATTCGCCTCTATATCCCTCTCTTTTGACCAATGAGATGTTTTAATCTATTGTTCATCCATTTAGGATCATTTTTGTTTGATCTGATTTCCCTATTAGGAACATAAGTTGTCTGAGCAGCTAGAACTATTCTCTGGAAAACGTCATATTGGCACTCACCACCTACCTGACCCACTGTCAGGTCATTCCAGTTCAGCCTACCCAGGTAATTTTTCAGTCCTATGAAATCAGCCAGGCGGAAGTCAGGGACAGAGACTTGATTGCCATGATTAGGGTAATTCCATGATATATTAAAACTGAGTGATTTGTGATCACTTTCCCCAAGCTCATCATTAACCTCAAGATTATTAATTAGCGATTCCCTGCTGGCAAGAACCAAGTCTAGCAGGTTATTTCCTCTAGTTGGTTCTGTCACCAACTGTTTCAAAAAAACAATCCTGAATCGTATCAAGAAAGTCACTTGACTCTAAATTTCATGTCAAATTGCTCCAGTCAATTTGTCTAAAGTTGAAATCTCCCATTAGCACAACATTTTCATATGTAGATGCCTTAGAATTTCATCCCATAGAAGTTTACTGCACTCCCTATCAAGATTTGGGGCCTGTAAATCACACCCAAGATAAGTTTACACGGCCCTCAAGAAGCTGTAACCAAACAGATTCAGTGGCTGACGCTTCTAATTTTATATCTTGTCTAACACAACAATTTAAATTGTCTCTGATATACATCCTACTCCACCACCCTTCCTGTTGACCCTATCAGTGGAATAATTTATAGCCTTGTATGTGACATTCAGAAGGCAACTCTCTATCTTTCAGATTGAGCCAGGTCTCTGTTATAGCAATAATATCTATGTTTCCTGCACTTGCAATTAATCTTAGCTCATCTATCTTATTTCTTACACTCCTGCTATTAGTATAGTAAACCTTAAGGGAGCTAGTCTCTTGTTTCCCCCTGCTGTCTCCCTTTGTTTGCTGACCTGATCCATTGTCCTTATTTGTAACTTTATGATGAATGTCTTTTATACACTTAATGTTTTCAGCCCTAGTGTTGGAAACTGACTGTTTCCCACACACACCCATACCTCTATCCTCTATCAGTTTAAAATACTAGGCATGTCATCAATGGCCCTCTCGATCGAGTTGGCAAGTGCTTCCACCCCTGTACCAGAGAAATGTACTCCATCCCTTGCATACATATCATGTTTGCCATAAAAGTTGTCCCAGTTGTCAATGAATGGGATTGCAAGTTCCTTGCAGTATCTGTCTAGCCAGCAATTTGCACCAATTGCCCTAGACAACCATTCATTTCCCACTCTCCTTCTAGGCAAGATGCTACATATGATTGGGACCCCTCCCTTGGACTTAATTAGCTCTATAGCTGACCTGTACTTATCTAGCAGCTCTTCTCTCCTACCCTTCCCAATATCATTTCCACCAGCACTGAGACAGATAATGGGCTTGTTCCCATTACCTGACATGATATTATCCAACCTGTTGACTATGTCACCAACACCAGCTCCAGGAAGCACACCTCTCTCTCACGTTCTTATTCCTATTACAAAAGCACGGTCCATATATCTTACCTGTGAGTCACCTACCACAAGAATTTGCTTACCTCTCTTAGCAGGGAAAGTAGTCCTTACCTTCACTGGCCACTGGAGTACACTCATCCTGAAGAACAGAGAAGCGATTTCCTACCTTCAAGTTTCTTCTTAACTTTCCTTATTTTGATGTTCCTGCCATTACTGGGAACCACTTGCCACTTGTAGCAGGTGCTGGACTGCACCTCACTCCTGGTAGCCTTTTCTTCCTCCCCCCCTTCACCCTCCTCGCAGGGAGTGGCAGACTGCACCTCACTACTGGTATCCCTATTCCCCTCCACCACTCCAGCCACCTCACTCTCACTTGCAAACCCATTGAAGTGAACCTTCAGCCTCCTAATTTCCTCCTGGAGAAGCAGGACCTCCTTCCTCAACACCCCAACCTCACGTTTTAAAACACTGCAGCAGCTAGCCATGGAAATAAATGGTATAAAATACCGACACAATGGAAAAATAAACACATAAGCAGTATAATGTGATCCTTTATTGACAACGTTTCGCCCACGCAGTGGGCTTTATCTAGTATTTATAAGATTTAGTCAGTTGGAGAATGCTGCATGTGACAGTCTTCAAGTACTTTGAAGACTGTCACATGCAGCATTCTCCACCTGACCCAGCATTCTCCACCTGACCCAGCATTCTCCACCTGACCCAGCATTCTCCACCTGACCCAGCATTCTCCACCTGACTATGACCCTATATATATTCATGTTACTCATTTCCAGGTAGATCTGTCTGTGACTTGATAAAGCCCACTGCGTGGGCAGAAACGTTGTCAATAAAGGATCACATTATACTGCTTATGTGTTTATTTTTCCAGCAGCTAGCCAAATTGTAACCCTTCACACTAATTCCCAAAGCAGCTCAGGGACTGCGACCCTGTGACCACTGACACGTGACAACACCCTGGGTGTCTTTAGATGAATAAGACACGTGTACAACACCTGGGTGTTTTATGAATAAAACACATGCAAACCCCCGGGTGTCTTTATTCATGAATAAGACAAATGAAACACCTGGGTTCTTTAATTATAATAAGACACATGCACAAAACCTAGGTGTCTTTTTGATGAATAAAACACATGCACAACACCTGGGTGTCTTTTTGATGAATAAGACACATGTACAACACCTGGGTGTCTTTATTGATGAATAAGACACATGTACAACACCTGGGTGTCTTTATTGATGAATAAGACACATGTACAACACCTGGGGGGTTTTTTATTGATAAAAAAAACACATGTACAACACCTGGGTGTCTTTATTGATGAATAAGACACATGTAAAAACACCTAGGTGTCTTTTTGGGATGAATAAGACAGGAAAACACCTGGGTGTTTTTTGATGAATAAGACACGGGGTAAAACCTGGGGTGTCTTTATTGATGAATAAGACACATGTCAACACCGGGTGTTTTTATTGATGAAAAAAGACACAGGTACAACACCTGGGTGTCTTTATTGATGAATAAGACACAGGTACAACACCTGGGTGTCTTTATTGATGAATAAGACACGGGTTTTAAACACCTGGGGTGTCTTCCTTGTACAGTGGAACCATTGTTTCTCATCTTCGGCTTCTTATTCTAGCCACGATACCAGTTCTGCTGAAAAGATTGCACAATCAGCCGTTGTTGTTCTGGGAACACTGACGTGGTCTTCCCAGACTCAGTCCCAGTGTGGGACTGACTACCTTCTACAGGGCTGTGGTACTGACTACCTTCATCATGACTGGGTACTGCCCACCTTCTATCAACGGTACATTACCTTCTATCATGACTGTGGTACTTCCTCTACTGACTGTTACTGACTACCTTTACATGACTGAGGTACGGGTTTACCTTCTATCATGACTGTGGTCTGACTACCTTCTATCATGACTGAGGTACTGACACCTTCATCATGACTGTGGTACTGACTACCTTCTATCATGACTGAGGTACTGACTACCTTTTTATCATGACTGAGGTACTGACACCTTCTATCATGACTGTGGTACTGACTACCTTCTATCAGACTGAGGTACTGATTTACCTTCTATCATGACTGTAGTTTTGACTCCTTCTATCATGACTGAGGACCTGACTACCTTCTATCATGATTGAGGTACTACTACCTTCTATCGGACTGTGGTACTGATTTACCTTCATCAACTGAGGTACTGACTCTTCTATCATGACTGAGGTTCGACCCCTTCTATCATGACTGTGGTACTGACTACCTTCTATCATGCCCGTGGAAATTGACTACCTTTTTTATCATGACTGAGGTATGACTACCTTCTATCATGACTGAGGTGGCTCCTTCATCATGACTGTGGTACTGATTTTACCTTATATAAAAAGACTGGGTCCCACTACCTTCTATCATGACTGTGGTACGGCTACCTTCTATCATATTTGGTACTGACTACCTTCTATCATGACGTGGTACTGACTACCTTCTATCATGACTGTGGAATTGACTCCCTTTCTATCATGACTGTGGTTGACACCTTCTATCATGACGGGAGGTACTGACTACCTTCATCATGATTGAAGTACTCCCCTTGTCTATCAAGTCAGGGACTGACCTCCTTTCATCAAGACTCAGGGCCCTGACTTCTTGAGGTTTAAGCTCACAATACGTACAATGGAAAGAAAATCTGTCCCCTACCCCCTCCCTTCCCATCCCCCCCCCCCAATTTGTGCCACATTCTTCAGTCTTGAGTTGAAACACACGAGGACTGACCTCGAAAAATCTGTGTGCGTTTTTGCGGCACACGGCGTGTGCGTGGTGCGTGTACGGGGGGTGTGCGTGTGAATGTGACTCGAGGGTAGAAGGGTCCTCCAGGGCCAGTATTCAGGTAATTGAACCCCTGCTGAAATCTTTGGGCCCCTTTGGGGTTTAGGGACGTCTTATTTATGGCAATACTCTTAACCATGTCCCCATTTGGGTTTGGTTCGGTGGGCGTGGCCTGAGGGTCCCGCTGCCCAGGGTTGTGCGTAGATGCCAGTAGATGTAAGGTAGATGGTAGAATTGGTGTATATGTGAGGGTGTGTGTGTGTGTGTGGCGCTAGCCTGTGCAGTGAGCGCTGGAGTCTCCCCCGCCTTCTCTTTTAGGGACTTTGAGATTTATTTAGAGCCTTATTTGGGGTGCCGGGGTGCCGGGCACTGGGGGCATTGGTCATCCCAGGCATGTACCATCTACCCCATAAATACCCCCCGACGGGGAAAACCACCTGTTAGGTTCTCAAAAACCCGACGCCTGGCAACTAGGACCGTGTTGGGTGGCCACACCACTTTCCCCCTTACCCCCCCTAGCTTCCCCCCCTCACACCCCCCCCTGCCATTACCCCCCACCACCCCCTCCCTATCATTTAACCACCACCACCACCATCTACTTATCCCTACTTCAAAAAACCGACATGCCCCAAGTCTACAAGTCTATTTAGAGCTCTGGGAAAATTCTAGGGGACCTCTAGAGATGTGGTAGAGAGAGAGAGAGTGAGAGCTGGAGAAAGGCAGAGATTTCCCCCGGGAACGGGAAAAGGCTGTGGGGGCGAAAGAGCGTTGTGTCCAGCCCCAATACACAAGGGGCCCCCCGGGCCGTATCATGGCGTTTTTTAAGGGGGGGCCAGTCGGTCCAAAAAATTTAAACACGCGGCCCCGAACATGGGGCCACGCGATCCGGTCCCAAGGTCCAGAGGGAAACCTTTTTGATTTCAGTGAATAACCCTGAGATTTATTTTCTGATAGATTTTAAAAACCCCTTTAACCCAAAAAACCAGTCTTAATGCCCTTTTAGTAGATTTTAAAACCCCCATGGATCAGTAGATGGTTTTAAACCCCGATGCATTTGAAAGGGGTGTGCGGATAGTGGTGGTTACCCCGAGGATAGTCAAGACTGGTACCGCCCCGTTGTTGGTGAAAGTCCCCCCCCGTATCCTCCCCGTTGCCTTATTCATCAATAAAGACACCCAGGTGTTTTTACATGTTTTTTCTCATCAATAAAAAAACCAAAAGGTTTTTGTACATGTGTCTTGCCATCAATAAAAACACCCAGGTTTTGGGACATGTGTCTTGCTCATCAATAAAGACACCCAGGTGTTGAATGTGTCTTGCCCCCTCAATAAAGACACCCAGGTGTTTTCATGTGTCTTGCTCATCAATAAAAACACCCAGGTGTTGTACATGTGTCTTGCCATCAATAAAGACACCCAGGTGTTGTACATGTGTCTTCCCCCTTTAATAAAGCCCCCCAAGGGTTGTACATGTGTCTTGCTCATCAAAAAAGACACCCCGGTGTTGTACATGTGTCTTATTCATCAATAAAGACACCCAGGTGTTGTACATGTTTTGCTCATCAATAAAAAAAACCCAGGTGTTGTACATGTGTCTTGCTCATCAAAAAAGACACCCAGGTTTTTTTGTGTCTTATTCATAAAAAAAAGACACCCAGGTGTTGTACATGTGTCTTGCTCATCAATAAAGACCCAAAAGGTGTTGTACATGTGTCTTCCTTTTTAATAAAGACATCCGGTTTTGTACATGTGTCTTGCTCATCAAAAAGCCCCCGGTGTTGGACGTGTCTTGCTCATCAATAAAGACACCCAGGTGTTGTAAAAATTGTTTCCATAAAAAAGACACCCAGGTGTTGTATTTTTGTCTTGCTCCCCCAATAAAGACACCCAGGTGTTAAAATGTGTCTTGCTCATAAAAAAAAGACACCCAGGTGTTGACATTTTCTTGCTCATCAATAAAGCCCCCCGGGTGTTGTACATTCCCCCGCTCATAAAAAAAGACACCCGGGTGTTGTACATGTCTTATTCATCTTTAAGGTCACCCGGGGGGAACATGTGTCTTTTTAAAAAAATCTGGTCATTAAGCCCCCCAATTTGGGGGAAATTAAATCACTAATTAGGGTCATTAAGACCACTAATTAGTATAATTAGTCAATAATACTGTAATAAAAAAGGGGGGGAGCTTGGGGGTATAGGATATACCCCCGGGGGTTTTTATATATCCTTCGGGGCATTGTGGTGTGGCTGTGGTGAAGGAATCCCGTGTGGCTGGTGCCCAGGATACCCAGGATCCCCAAAAAAACCCAAGACCGGTGCCCAAAGACGCGTATCACTTGTGGTATGAAGACAGGTTGTAGATATATAGCTACCGGGAAAATATGCCCTTATTTTAGCTTTTTTTTGCGGCCCCCCGGGGACCATACTCCCGTTGTTTTTCACGGGGGGGACAAACCCAGTGCACCCCGGGGGGGTTAACCGGGGTTATTTTTTAAGGGGGAAAATGGTTAATTTGGGTTAAATGTGGCAGTATGATCTGCTACCTCCCCCCCCCTTTTATTCCCCCCCCTCCCCCCCCACATCGCCCACGCGCAACTATAATTTCCCCCTTTTGCTCGCCAGCCGCCCAACTTGCGCACAATTGCGTTACGAGCCCTTTAGGGGGGGTGTGGACGCGGCAGGGGGGGTTGTCAGTGATTTAAGGGGGCCCGAAACAATCAGAATTTTTCCGGTTATTGTGAAATGACGGGTTGCCCCCTCCACTACCCTTTCCAATCGGACAGGATATTGTTGTCGTTTGATCACATATTTTCCTAGTTTATGGCCTTTTCTAGGCTATTTCCCCCCCTAGTTGCCATGGAAAAAAAACCCCTTTTGCACCAAAAAACCCTCCTAAACCCCTTATAGATACTGTTAACTAGCTAAAATAAGCTCAAACAAGAGGAATTTCAACGGTTTTCCCCCTCTTGGAAAAGACCCAAAAAATTCTCGAAATACATCGTTCAATTAACCATATTGTTTGGGCCCCATGCGGGGTTTTAAAAGCCTCCCGACAGACTGAACGACAAATGAAAATAATTTACGAAGATAAAGGGGTTTAAAAAGACCACTGGTTTTGTACAAAGTGACTAACAAAGTTTTTCAGAAAGCCTTTTTACGAACCCCACAGCCTTTTAAAGTTTCCCTTTTGTCATTGTGCCCCTTTACACGGCCTAGACCCCCCGTAGGCCTATTAAATTTAAAACAAGAGGCCTATGGTCCTGGAGTCTCGATTTGGGGGGTATTTCAGTACCCCTTTTAAGGGAAACAAGTAGTTACACTTGTTTTTTTTCCCCATCTCGTACAGGAAGGTCATGGGTGATTGGAAAAAAGGGTTTTAAAAATCTTCCCCCCGCCTAGCATGGCCCCCGTAGACCTACTGTAGTTTTGGGGAACCACCTAGCATGGCCCCGTAGACCTACTGAAAAGGTTAATACCCAGCAGGGCCCGAGGCCACTGTAGTGTTGAACCTACCAAAACATGGCCCCGTAGACCTACTGTAGTGTTGAACCTGCCTAGCATGGTCCAGTGGGGCCTACTGTAGTTTTGGGGAACCACCAGCTGGTCCAGGCTCATTTTGGGGTTTTGGGGAACCACCACATGGTCCAGAAAAGGCCCTGTAGTGTTGAACCTACCTAGCATGGTCCGAGGCCTTGTTGGCCTACCTAGCATGGTCCAGCAGGCCTACTGTGGTGTTGAACCACCTAAAGAGGTCAGTAGGCCTACTGTAGGTTGAACCTACCTACATGGTTCAGTAGACCTACTGTGGTTTGAACCTACCTAGCATGGTCCAGTAGACCTACTGTGGGTTTTTCTACCTAGCTGTCAAAGAACCCACTGTAGTGTTGAACCTACCTGCATGGCCCAGCGGGCCCTGTGGTGTTGAACCTACTACCTGGAGGATTCTGGGGGACTGGTTCCTCTGGTTTCTTCGAGAGAGAGCTGGACAGATACCTAAAGTCAGGCTGTGGTTCATACGTTGGATTACGTGCGGCCAGCAGTAACAGCCCCCGGTTCAGGCCCTGATCCACCGGGAGGCCTGGTCGGGACTGGACCGCGGGGCGTTGACCCCGAATGCCCTCCAGGTAGATGGTCCAATAGACCTACTGTGGTGAACCTACCTAGCACGATCCAGGGCCTACGGGAGTGTTGAACCTACATAGCACGGTCCAATGGGCTACTGCAGTGTTGAACCTACCTAATGGTCCAGAGGTACTGTAGTGCTGAACCTGCCTAGCACGGTTCAGTAGGCCTACTTTTAGTGCGGGCCTGCCAGCCCGGCCCAATAGGCCTACTGTAGTGCTGAACTCCTAGCACGGCCCGAGGCCTAGATACACAGTAGACCTAGGGTACCATCAGCGCCACACTAACCGTCAACATGCGGGAACCAAGACCTCAACCGGCTGTAATTTTGGCGGCGATATGGTTTCCCCGATGTCTGCCTTGACCCCAGCAGACAGACATCCACAGACATGAAGAATCATGAATAAGCATCACGATGTGGGAGGAGGAGAGGGTTTTTCTGAAGGATATCACACACACACACACACACAGTGGACATAGGAAAGGCAGCAGTGAAATGGGAAGGCAGTGCTGAACATGGGAAACGCACTGGACATGAAGAAGGAAATAGACATGGAAGGCAACATGGACATGAGGAAGGCAGCACTAAACATGGCAAGGCAGTATTAAGATCCCAAAAAAATAAGGAACATTGCAGCAGGCCTACTGGCCCATGCGGAGCAAGTTCAATTTCCCACCGGCTTAAAACCAATGCCTTGACAAACAGTGGGGAAAGGGGAAGGCAGCATGAAAATGGGAAGGCAGCAGTGGATATGGCAAGGCAGTACTGGACATGAGGAAGGCAACAGTGGTCATGGGAAGGCAACATTGAACATGACAAGGCAGCACTGGACATGGGAAATGCAGCACTAGACATGGGGAAGGCAGTACTGGACATGGGGAAGACAACAGTGGACATGAAGAAGGCAGTAGTGAACAAGGGAAGGCAGTAGTAAAGGGAGGCAGTAGTGAACAAGGGAAGTCAGTAGTGAACAAGGGAAGTCAGTAGTGAACAAGGGAAGTCAGTAGTGAACAAGGGAAGGCAGTAGTGAACAAGGGAAGGCAGTAGTGAACAAGGGAAGTCAATAGTGAACAAGGGAAGGCAGTAGTGAAAAAGGAAAGGCAGTAGTGAACAAGGGAAGGCAGTAGTGAACAAGGGAAAGCAGTAGTGAACAAGGGAAAGCAGTAGTGAACAAGGGAAGGCAGAGGAACAAGGGAAAGCAGTAGGAACAAGGGAAGGCAGTAGGAAAAGGAAGGCAGTAGTGAACAAGGAAGTCAATAGTGAACAAGGGAAGGCAGAAAAGAAAAAAGGAAAGGCAGTAGTGAAAAGGGAAGGCAGTAGGAACAAGGGAAAGCAGTAGTGAACAAGGGAAAGCAGTAGTGAACAAGGGAAGGCAGTAGTGAACAAGGGAAAGCAGTAGTGAACAAGGGAAGGCAGTAGTGAACAAGGGAAGGCAGAGGGGAACAAGGGAAGGCAGTGGAACAAGGGAAGGCAGTAATGAAAAGGAAAGGCAGTAGTGAACAAGGAAGGATAGGAAAAAGAGAAGGCAGTAGTGAAAAGGGAAGGCGTGGGGAAAAGGAAGGCAGTAGTAAACAAGGGAAGGCAGTAGGAAAGGGAAGGCAGTAGTGAAAAGGAAGGCAGAGTGAACAAAGGGGAAAGGGAGTAAAAGAACAAGGGAAGGCAGTAGTGAACAAGGGAAGGCAGTAGTGAACAAGGGAAGGCAGTAGTGAACAAGGGGAAGGCAGTAAAATTAAAGGAGGAAATATCCCAAAGGGGAAAGGGAGTAGTGAACAAAAGGGGAAAGGGAGTGTGAACAAGGGGAAAGAGTGAAAAGGAAGGCAAGAACAAGGGAAGGAGTAGGAACAAGGGAAGGCAGAGTGACAAGGAAGGCAGTAGGAACAAAAGGGGAAAGGGAGTGAAACAAGGGAAGGCAGTAGTGAACAAGGGAAGGCAGTAGTGAACATGGGAAGGCAGCACTGGACATGGGAAGGCAGCACTGGACATGAAGAAGGCAGCAATAGACATGGGAAGGCAGCATTGGACATGAGGAAGGCAGCACTAAACATGGCAAGGCAGAAATTTAAAATCATGAAATAAGGAACACTGCAGGGGCCTACTGGCCCAGCGAGCAAGTTCAATTCTCCCCCCGACTTGCCAATGCCTTGACAACAGTGAACATGGGGAAGGCATCGGGGGACATGGGAAGGCAGCAGGGATATGGCAAGGCAGTA
>WNWK01044329.1:0-15140 GCA_009830355.1 Cherax destructor | reverse complement strand
ACAAATTTTCCTTTGATTGTCTTTTAATAGTATGTATAACCTTTTAATAATTTAAATAATACAAAACCCAGAATAAACTCAATCAATTTTTTTTGCATTAAGTACTTGGGTGAATAAGTCTCTAGAAAAAACCCCCCCTTAATGCCATGGCATGCCATGGCTCCCCTTGCAAAGTTTTATAATTGTTTTATAATTGTAATCCAATAACATTGACACTTGTAACATGCATTGAAATAAAAATTATTATTATTATTATTATTATTATTATTATTATTATTATTAAAGAATGATTTTGTAAGGGAGGTGTTTCTTTATCACCTGCGATCGCTCCCTATGGATGTGGTAGTAGGTGGTGCTTGGAATTCTGTGATATGTTGTAGGGATGTGGAACCAAGGGGGGCAGGGTATTATTCATTTATGTTAGGGGACCTGTTAAATAGGGTGGGGTTGGTGGATGTGGGGGGGTTGCCGAGTGGAAGTATAACACACATTCGTGAGGAGGGGATATGCAGCAAGGTTGGATCTATTATATGTGACTTGGAGGGCAGAAATTCGGAGGCTGAGTGTGTTGAATGTGTTCTTTCGGACCACAGGGGATTTTTGGTGGAATTGGGGTGGGAGGGACTGCCTCACAAGTTCGGGAGTTATTGGAAACTAGTTAAATGTCTGGTTGCTTCATGAGGGGGTGGGGAGGGATTCGTTTGTGTTTGTGGGAGCAGTTGTGGTCAGAGGTGAGTGTGGATGGGGATTTGTTGACCTGGTGGGACAATGTAGCTAAGAGCAAGATACAGGAATTCTATGTTAGACAGGGGAGGGAGGAGAATCAGTGTGTGTACCGGCTTGTTAGGTATCATGAGAGGCACTTACAGGATTGTTATGGGAGAGGGGGAGGGAGTGTGGGATACCCTGTTGTGAAAATAGAGAGGTTGAAGGATACCATAAAGGTTTTGCAAAAACGAAAGGTTTGATGTGATGAGTGGGTTGGAGGAGGTGGTATGGGGTGATAGGCCGTCGGCATGTGTCATGCAAGGGCAGGCATGTCGGCACAAAGCTACGGAAATGGTGGGGTTGTGTGTGCATGAGGAGATGGTGGGGTATGGGGTGGGGCAAGAGTTGGCCACAACTGAGAGTATGGGATGGTATGTGGATGAGTGGTATGGGTCATATATGAGGAGTGGTGGTGTGTGGGAGGAGGTTTTAACGGATATGGGAGGGTGGGTGCAATGTGTGCTTGAAGGGGTGGATAGGGAGGGGTTGGGTGGACAGATCATTTAGGATTAGATATGGGTATGTGTAGGGGTAAGGCACCTGGGATAGACAGTTTGCTGAGTGATTTTTATATACAGCATTGGGGAGTATTAAAGGGGTTTTTAGTGAGGTTGTTTAATGTCATGAAGGAGAGAGATATTTTGGGGGATTTGCAAGCAACGGCGAAAGTGGTTTTGGTCTCAAAAGAGGACAGTCAAACGACAGTGAGGGACTACAGGGTTATATTGCTTATGTGTACTGACTATAAGTTATTTGTGAAAATATTAGGCAATAGATTGAAAAGTGTTATAAATAAGGTTCTTGTTAGGAGTCAATATGAGGTGCCAGGAAGGTCAATGTATGAGGGCCATGGGGTTATTAGGTGGTTTATGGAGAGAAGGCAAGAGGAAGGATGGGGGGTGTTGGAGCTGGATTGAAGGGCGGCGTATGATAGTGTGGAACAAGAAGCATTGTGGAGGATAATGAGGTGGCAGGGGTTTGGTGAAGATATAGTGCATTGGGCATGAACTTTGTATAGGGGAGCGGGTATGTGTGTGCAGGTGAATGGGAGGGTGGGGCAGCATGTTCTGATGAGTAGGGGTTTACGACAGGGTTGTTTGCATGTTTGCAGGACCCATTTTATATGGTAGTGGAGGCGTCTGTGCGGGTGAAGGGGGGGGACCTTGGTGTTGGGAGTCCAGGCATTGTGGGTTATATGAATGATATGACGATCCTCGTGGGGAGGGGAGAGGGATTGGGGTGTGTTGGGAGGGTTGTGGATGATTTTGGGGAGGCGACGGGTATGAAAGTAAATGTGGATAAATCAAAGTTGGTTAGATGGTTAGTTAGATGGTTTGTGGCCAACACATCTAATGCTGCACCAAAAAGTTATAGTGGTTAATGTGCTACTATATAGTAAGATATGGCACGTGGCGGCAATGTACCCTTTGGTGCAGAAGGATGTTCAGCAGTTATTGCGTAAGGTATTTCATTTTATTTGGGGATTGGGTTGTGATTGGTTAAGAATTGGATCGTAATGCTCCCGTTACGCCAGGGAGGGCTGGGGTTTATTCCCTTGGAATGTAGATTAAAGAGTGTTTATGTGAAGTGAGGGTACCTGTGGGTGGGTGGGGGTGATAGGCCTTCTGCATGTGGATATAAGGAGGTGGTGGGGAGGTCAGGACTTAAGGGAATGTGAGGACATGTTATTGGTTTTACTGCTTGTTAGGGATCTGGCGCATATGAGGGTCGGGGTCATTGAGAAGGTGGTGAGGTCTAGGGAGGTGGCTGTTGTGGAAGGGGTTATCCTCTGTATGCTTGGAAGGACATTTGGGGGAGGCTACAGAGATTGCGCATACGACCATGTGTGAGGGAGGTATTGTTCTGGTATCTCCATGGAATCCTGCCGTCAGGGGTGGTATTACGTAACAGAGGCCTTAGGGAGGATGGGGTGTGTCGAGAATATGGGGGGGACGAAACTGTGTTTTAAGTCATATACTTCTGTGAACGTTAGGGGGTTGTGAGGGAATAGTTGGGGCGTGTGATACGTTTAGTATGGGGGTAGGTTTGTCAGAGTTGAGAGCACTCAGTTTGGTTGTGGGTAGGGTGTGGGTGGAGGTTCAGAGGGCGGTGGCATATGTTGTTGCGGATTTTGTTTTCATCTCTTGGGCAATGAGGGATAAAGGGGTAGGGGAATGTCGGATGGCACTGGCTGCAGCCTTCTATAGGATGAAGTGCCGTAATAGAGACCTATATGGGGGAAGGTGGGTAAGGGATTTTCCAGAGGGTTACAGGGACTTCAACATGAAGGATTTGTGGTCTCTTTGAGTGTGTCAGGGGTTTCGGCAGGCTGATCTCCCCGGGAAGTTTGTGTGCCTGACGAATGTGTATTACTGGGACCCTTGTGTTTGTGTGCGTGGAGTCGAGGTTGAAAGGGTTTTGGATGTCCTGTTTGGGCTTTGCTGTGTGTTTTCTGTATTCGTGTCAATCTTGTGTTTGTTTATGATATGGTGATGTAATATAGAGTGATTGGTGCTTGTGATAATGGTGCAAGCCTTTGTGGGTGTATCTGAATTCTGATAACATGTGCGGATAGCAGTATTGGTGAGTAGTGTGTTACCTGTGTGACATGTGATTTTCGCACATGAACTGTTATTTTCTTGTTATTTATATATTATGTTTTGTGTGTTTTCATGTCAGTACATATTGTTTCATGTTTTGTAGTTGTACTGTGTATTTCATTATCCATTGTTTTTACTACTGTCGTAATGTTTTTCTTGTAATTGCTTTCTTTTCATTATGTTATGTAATGTGTGCATACTTGGAGGGACGTAGGTATGCCAGGAATGTGGCATAAACAGATTGGAATATGAATCGTATGGATTGTGGTGATTTGAGTCTGTATGACAGGAGGGACGTATAGTAATAGGGAGTTTAGTTAGGTAGGTGTGTGCTTGTGTATGTAATTTGTGTTATGGTAAAGGTTATTACACTGGTTGTTTCAATGTGCTGGTTGTATTTATATGATATGCTTATCAGGAATTTCACTTTTTTTGTGACTCAGACGTATGTCGAGTTATTGTTATATTAACAATGGTATACTCAATTGGTTTGTAGTTTTTTGCACAATATATATTACGGACCCAGTTCATGGGACGCCTGAATGTTATGTCATTATTAGTGTTTCTTGCGCATAGGGTTGTTTTTATTGTCCCGTGTGTTTTTTCTGTTATGTTTTTGGTTATACGTTATATAATTATAAGTGGTTTTCCGTGTAAGCATATTGTGTTTTGGTTAAAGTTCATTGTGAGATGGGTTTTCTTGTATGTCCTGCATGATTGAAATATATATTTTTCTGTAATTTAAATTGTACATTCACCCTTGTTTTAAGGGGTTCTATGTATGCTATACTTGTATTTTAAATAAAATATATAAAAAAAATTCGAAGCTAACTATCTACTGTATCTCCTGCTTTGAATTCAGGAGTGGCTTGCAAAGCTCTTGCTTCATACACGGAGGGCCCAGGTTCGATTCCCGGCGAGGTGGAAACGTTTCGACTCGTTTCCTAACATCTGTTATCCTGTTCACCTAGCAGCAAATAGATACCCGGGTGTTAGTGGACTTGTGTGGGTGGCATCCTGGGGGACAAGATTGAGGACCACAATGGAAATAAGACAGTCCTCGATGACCATGCACAGGTAACGAAGGAGGCCCAGTGACAATACGAAAATAACATAGCAGCGATAGCCAAGTCTAACCCGAAGCTGTTGTAAATTCGAATCAGGAAGAAAACAACAGTCAAAGGCCAGGTAATCAGGCTGAGGAAGGAAGGAGAAGAGTTATACCTTGAAGTGTGTGAGGAGCTAAACATGAGATTCAAAGAAGTAATCACATCACAGTGGAGACAGAAGGGACTCCAGAAAGATGGAGAGGTGGGATACACCAACAAGTGCTGGACACAATAAGTACCACCGTGGAGGTGAAGAGGCTGCTAAGCGAACTAGATATCTGAAAGGCGATGGGGCCGGATAACACCTCTCCGTGGGTCCCGAGAGAGGAAGCAGAGGCGCTCTGTGTACCACTAACAACAATCTTCAACACATCTACCGAAACAGGGCGACTACTTGAGGCATGGAAAACATTAAATATAATCCCAATGTTTAAAAAATATGATACAGACAAACAGCATTAAACTATAGACCAGTGTCACTGACGTGTATTGTATGGAAAGTCATGGAGAAAATTATCAGGAGAAGAGTGGTGGAGCACCTAGAAAGGAATGAGCTTATAAACGAAAACCAGCATAGATTCAGAGACGGAAAATCCTGTGTCAGAAATCTACTAGAGTTATATGACAAGGTGACAGCAGTAAGACAAGAGAGAGAGGGATGGGTAGACTGCATTTTCTTGGACTGTAAGAAGGCTTTTGACATAGATTCACACAAGATATTAGTGCAAAAGCTGGAGGATCACGCAGGTATAACAGGGAAGGTACTGCAATGGATCAGAGAATACCTGACAGGAAGGCATCAGCGAATCACGGTACGTGATGAGGTGTCAGTGTGGATGCCTGTCACAAGGGTCAGTCCTAGGACCAGTGTTATTTCTGGTATTTGAGAATAACCTGACAGAAGAAAGAGACTCAGAAGTGTCCCTGTTTGTAGATGATGTGGGCTTAATGAGAAGAATTCAGCCAGAGGAGGACAAGGCAGAACTACAAAGGGATCTGGACAGGCTGCAGGTCTGGTCCAGCAACTGACTCCTGGGGTTCAAGCCCACCAATTGCAAAGTCATGAAGATCGGGGAAGGGCAAAGGTACAGTCTAGGGGGCCAAAAACCACAAGCCTCACTCAAGGAAAATGATCTTGGGGTGAGTATAATACCGAGCACATCTCCTGAGGCGCACATCAACCAAATACCTGCTGCAGCATATGGGCGCCTAGCGACCCTAAAAATAGCATTCCGACATCTCAGTAAGGAGCCGTTCCTGGCCCTGTACACCATGTACGTCAGGCCCCTATTGGAGTATGCAGCTCCAGTTTGGAACCCACACCTGGTCAAGCACATCAAGAAATTAGAGAAAGTGAAAAATTTTGCAACAAGACTAGTCCCAGAGCTAAGAGGAATGTCCAACGAGGAGAGGTTAAGGGAACTCGATCTGACGACGCTGGAGGACAGGATGGAGAAGGGGGGACATGATAACAACATATAAAATACTGAGAGGAAACAACAAGATGGACAGAGACAGAATGTTCCAGAGATGGGACACAGCAACAAGGGGTCACAATTGGAAGTTGAAAACTCAGATGAGTGACAGGAATGTTAGGAAGTATTTATTCAGTCAGAGAGTTGTCAGGAAGTGGAATAGTCTTGAAGTGAGTTAGTGGAGACAGGTACCATGATAGCTTTAAGAAGAGGTATGATAAAGCTCATGGAGAAAGGAGAGAGAGTGGACCTAGTGGCGACCAGTGAAGAGGCGGGGCCAGGAGCTATGACTCGACCCCTGCAACCACGTATAGGTGAGTACACACACATACACACACACAACACGGTTTTGAGAATGGGATATCCTGTGTCACTAATGTACTGGAGTTCAATGACAGGGAAACGGCAGTAAGACAAGAGAGAGAGAGGGGTGGGTAGAATGCATTTTCTTGGACTGTAAGAAGGCTTTTGACACAGTTACACATAAGAAATTAGTGCAAAAGCTGGAGGGTCAGGCAGTTATACGAGGGAAGGCACTGCAATGGATCAGAGAATACCTGTCAGGTAGGCAACAACTAGCTATGGTACGTGACAAGGTATCACAGTGGGCGCCTGTGACGAGCGGGGTTCCACAGGGGTCAGCCCTAGGACCGGTGCTGTTTTTGGTATACGTGAATGACATGAAGGAAGTGAAAGACTCAGAAGTTTCTTTGTTTGCAGACAATGTGAAGGTAATGAGGAGACTTCAATTAGATGAGGATCAGGTAGGACTTCAACGGGATCTGGACAGGCTGCAAGCCTCGTCCAGCAACTGGCTCATGGAATTTAACCCCATCAAATGCAAAGTCATGATGATCGAGAAAGGCAAAGAAAACCGCAGAGTAGAGTCAATAGGTTAAAGACTTCAAACCTCACTCAGGGAAAAGGTTCTTCGGGTGTAAATGATCCAAATACCTGCTGAAGCATTTGGGTGCCAGGAATCATTCAAGACTCTGTTTACCGTGTACATTAGGCCCATATTGGAGTATACAGCTCCAGTCTGTAACCTACACCTGGTCAAGTAAGTGAAAACAATACAGTGCAAAGGTTTGCAACAAGACTAGTCCCGGAGCTAAGGGGCATGTCCTACGAGGAGAGATTAAGGGAAATTGACAACACTGGAGAACAGAAGGGATAGGAAGGACATGAAGGAATTGACTAGGTGGACAGAGACAGGATGTTCCAGAGATGGGACACAGCAACAAGGGGTCACAAATGGAAGTTGAAGACTCAGATGATTCAAAGGGATGCTATCAAGTATTTCTTCAGTCATATAGTTGTCAGGAAGTGGAACAGTCTGGAAAGTGAAGTAGTGGAGGCAGGATCCATACATAGCTTTAAGAAGAGATATGATAAGGCTCATGGAGCAGAAAGAGAGTGGACCTTGTAGCGACCAGTGAAGAGGTGGGGCCAGGAACTATGACTCCACCACTGCAATCACAATTAAGTGAGTACAATTAGGTGAATTAGGTGAGTATACACACAGACTGGTGCTACTGACATGTATAGTATGTCAAGTCATTTAGAAGATTATCAGAAAATCCTGTGTCATAAATCTAGTGGAGTTCTCCGACAAGGTGACAAAAGTAAGACATTAGAGAAAGGGTTGGGTAGACTTTATTCTCTTGGATTGTAAGAATGCTCTCGATACAGTCCTTATTATTCCTGCCTGCTAGAGGAACAGCAAGGAATAAGAGGGAAAGCACTAAAATGGATCAGGAAATACCAGACAGATTAAAACGAGTGATGGTACGTGATGAGGTATCAGGGTTGCCCCATGTGTCGGTCGAGTGGGGTTCCACAAGTTCAATCTTAGGACCGGTGCTGTATATTGTATATGTGAATGATATGACAGAAGGGATAGATTCAGACGTGTTCATGTTCGCAGACGACGTGAAACTAATAAAGAGAATACAAGCAGACGAGGATCAGGAAAGACTACAAAGGGATCTGAACAGTCTGTAAACCTGGTTCAACAAATAGTTCCTGGAGTTTATTCCCACCAAGTGCAAAGTCATGAAGCTTGGGGAAGGACAGAGAAGATCGCAGACAGAGCTGATGGGACCGGACAACATCTCCCCGTGGGTCCTTAGAGAGGGAGCAGAGATGCTGTGTGTGCCACTAACCACAATCTTCAACACATCCCTTGAAACTGGGCAACTACCTGAGGTATGGAAGATGGCAAATGTAGTTCCCATTTTTAAGAAAGGAGACAGAAACGAAGCACTAAATTATAGACCAGTGTCACTGACGTGTATAGTATGCAAAGTCATGGAGAAGATTATCAGGAGAGTGGTGGAGCACCTGAATGGAACAAGATTATAAATGACAACCAGCACGGATTCATGGAAGGCAAATCCTGAGTCACAAACCTTCTGGAGTTTTATAACAAGGTAACAGAAGTAAAACACGAGAGAGAGGGGTGGGTAGACTGCATTTTCTTGGACTGCAAGAAGGCCTTCGACACAGTTCCTCACAAGAGATTAGTGCAGAAGCTAGAGGATCATGCACGTATAACAGGAAGAGCACTGCAATGGATCAGAGAATACCTGACAGGGAGGCAACACGCAATCACCTTCTCCAAGATCTGCATGAGACTCCCACGCCTCCTCTTGGAGTGCAAAGGACGAAAACTCCAGCCTTTGAGGGAGAAGTCTTAGTGGATCGCAGTGAGGATGCTGCTCTGCCACCTACAATGCCCTGACCGGTACGCAAGTCGTCTACGAGATGAGGTATCACAATGGGCGCCTGTGGCGAGCGGGGTTCCACAGGGGTCAGTCCTAGGACCACTGATGTTTTTGGTATATGTAAATGACATGATGGAAGGGATAGACTCAGAAGTGTCCCTGTTTGCAGATGATGTGAAGTTAATGAGAAGAATTAAATCAGATGAGGATCAGGCAGAGCTATAAAGAGACCTGGACAGGCTGAACACGTGGTTCAGCAACTGGCTTCTCGAATTTAACACCGCCAAGAGCAAAGTCATGAAGATTGGGGAAGGGCAAAGAAGACCACAGACTGAGTATATGCTAGGTGGCCAAAGACTGCAAACTTCACTCAAGGAGAAAGATCTTGGGGTGAGTATAACACCAAGCACGTCTCAGGAAGCACACATCAACCAGATAACTACTGCAGCATATGGGCGCCTGACAAACATGAGAATAGCGTTCCGATACCTCAGTAAGGAATCGTTCAAGACACTGTGCACTGTGCACGTCAGGCCCATACTGGAGTATGCAGCACCAGCTTGGACCCCACACCTGGTCAAGTACGTCAAGAAATTAGAGAAAGTGCAAAGGTTTGCAACAAGGCTAGTTCCAGGGCTAAGGGGAATGTCCTATGAAGAAAGGTTAAGGGAAATAGGCCTGATGACACTGGAGGACAGGAGGGTTAGGGAAGACATGATAACGACACACAAAATACTGCGTGGAATAGATAAAGTGGACAGAGACAGGATGTTCCAGAGATGGGACACAGAAACAAGGGGTCCCAATTGGAAGATGAAAACTCAGATGAGTCAAAGGGATGTTACGAAGTATTTCTTCAGTCATAGAGTTATCAGGAAGTGGAATAGTCTGTAAAGTGAGGTAGTGGAGGCAGGAACCGTACATAGCTTTAAGATGAGGTATGATAAAACTCATGGAGCAGGGAGAGAGAAGACATAGTAGCGATCAGTGAAGAGGCGGGGCCAGGAGCTGAGTCTCGACCCCTGCAACCACACATAGGTGAGTACAAATAGGTGAGTATGGAGTAATGACTAGGAGGCCAAAGGCTGCAAACCTCACTCAAGGAAAAGGATCTTGGGGTGAGTACATCTCCTGAGGCGCACATTAACCAAATAACTGCTGCAGCATATGGGCGCCTAGCAAACCTTAGAATAGCATTTCGACATCCAAGTAAGTAGTCATTCACTACACTGTACACCGTGTACGTCAGGCCCATATTGAAGTATGCAGCACCAGTATGGAACCCACACTTGGTCAAGCAATTCAAGAAATTAGAGAAAGTGCAGAGGTTTGCAACAAGAGTAGTCCTGGCGCTAAGGGGTATGCCCTATCAGGAGAGGTTAAGGGAACTCAGCCTGATCACTGGAAGACAGGAGGGCTAGAGGGAGGGGATGATATGATACCGATATACAAATTACTGAGAGGAAATGACAAGATGAACAGAGGCAGAATATTTCAGAGATGGAATATAGGAACAAAGAGTCACAACTGGAAGTTAAAAACTCAGGTGAGTAATAGGGATGTTAAGAAGTATTTCTTCAGCCTTGGAGTTGTCAAGAAGTGAACAGTTTGGAAAATTAATTAATGAAGAGAGAATCCAATCAAAGTTTTAACAGGTACATAAGGCTCTTGGAGCAGGGAGTAGGCCTAGTAGAGACCAGCGGAGAAGCAGGGCCTGGAGCTGTGGCTCGACCTCTGCAACCATATATTGTTGTGTACACATACACACACACACACACACACACACACACACACACTTGGCCAGGAACTGAGAATTGACCCCTGCAACCACATATAGGTGAGTTGAAAGACAAGCAGATATCTTAGTATCTTAGCATAAGTATTAGTAATATTATATTAGCATAAGAACTGAAGAGAGGAGAGTCTCGGGACACAGGTTATAAACACAAGCGGTTGACCGTTAGGACTCACCCACCCCCTCCCTCTACCCCTCCTTTCTCCCCCCACTGGCATCTCCAATCCCACACCCACCCACACCCACCCTACACCCTCTCTTATCTCGTCATCTCTCTTCCCTCTATCCTCTCCCTCTGCCTCTTACCCTCCCCTTCCCCTTCCCCTTTTCCCCTCCCTCTTCCCCTCCTCCACCCCCCATTCTCCCCTCACTGGCATCTCAAATCCCACAAAACCCACCCTACACCCTCTCCTATCTCATTTATCTTCCCTCTACCCTCTTCTATATTTTCCTTCCTCCCTTCCACCCCTTCCCACTCTCCACCCCTCTATCACTCTCCGTTGCCCCTCCATCCCCCTCCCCTTACAACTAACCCCACCTACCCACACTTTCCCTCTTCCTCTCCCCATAACTCTCTCTCTCCCTAACTCCCTCCCTCCCTCTCTCTCTCTCTCAAATTGCTCCCCTCTCCTCTCTTGCTTTTTCCCCTCTACCTTTTCTCTTCCTCTCCCTGTCCCTCCATTTCCCACTCTTTTTCCTTCCTCCCCTTCACCCCTTCTCCGTTTAGCCCCCTTCCCACTCTTTCTCCACCCTCCCATCACTCTCCCTGGCCCCCTCCCTCTCCCCCTTACAACCCACCCACTCCCACACTGCCATAATCTCTCTCCATCTCTCCCCTCTCCCTTCTCTCTTTTGCTCCTCCTCTCCCCTTTTTCTCTCCCTCTCCCTCCCTTCCCTCTATTCCCCCTCTTTTCTTTTCCTCCTTCCCTTCCACCCCTTATACTTACAGCCCCCTTCCCCCCTTTCTCCACCCTTCCATCACTCTCCCTCTTAAATCTCTCCCCCCTTTAGCCCTACACTTTCCCGAACGCACACACAGATACAGCTTAAACCCTACACTTCCCCGAACACACACACAACTACAGATAACGATGGTGTCTCAGAGGGAAACTTGAAGGCCCAGGGGAACAGAGGAGAATGGCTCTGGTAGGGAGGAATGGATGGAGGAGCAATGCAAAATGATGGAACAAGAGTGGGAGAGTAAACTAGGTGAGGTCTCTGCAAAAATGGAAAAAAGGATGGAGGCAGTGCTTTGTGCAAAATTGGAAGGGAGGTTGGAGGAGGAGAAGAAGAAATGGGAGTCACAAGTCAAAGCTGCAGTAGCCAGGATAAGGGCCCTAGAATGTGAGGTAAATAGGCTGAAGCAAGTTACAGGGGTATGGACCAGAGAGGACATAGCATCTGAAGCTGGCACATCCTCATCGAACAAGGAACCCAACGGGAAGGAAGGAGACATGAACTACGCTAAGGCCCTATCAGTCCAAGAAGGGCCAAGGAATGAAGGGGGAAAGCAGCTGGGAGCAGGGGTAGTGGTAAGAGAGGCACGACCAGGACGCCAAGAGCTACAGGAAAACATTGGGGAGAGATGGAGGGAAAAGCAATGGGAGGCGGAGAGGGAGAAGTCAGTGTTTATTCACGGGCTTCAGGAGAGCGAATTAGGGACACACAATGAAAGACGGCAGGAGGAAAGACAGGAGATTGAGAACGTCATTAGATAAATAGGCGAAGAGGACATGTCTGAGATAGTAAATTTTCAGAGAATAGTGGGGTACGTGAAGGGGATAAAATGGCCAGTGAAGCTGATCTTCAAGACAGAAACAGTGTGAAACAGGATCCTGCAAGAGAAACCATGGCTGAAGGAATCGTCAGCATAGAGAAGGGTGTTCCTAGACCAGGACAGAACAAAAACAGAACGATAGCAGCTGAGGGAGTGGAGGCAAAAGCGAAAAGAGCTGAGAAGAGACAGACAGAATCAGCAGAAACCAACCAGAACAGGGAAGAGCAACAAGAGCGAGCACACACAAACCCATCCCCAGAACCCCAAAACCAAACACGCTATCCCAACACAGACCACAATCCACACTTACATCCACCCCTCACTATGCTGTAGAATCCCCCAGCACACCGCCAGGGCCCCCACCCCCACAGACCCCCCAAAACACAGTGTTGGAGAGGAAACTGAATGTATGGTACACGAACGCAGATGGAATAACGAATAAGTGGGAGGAGTGGCATGAAAGAATCAAAGAGGCATCACCGGACATCATAGCCCTCACTGAAACAAAGCAAACCTACAAACCTACTGGAGTTTTATGACAAGGTAACAGAAGTAAGACATGAGAGAGAGGGGTGGATAGACTGCATTTTCTTGGACTGCAAGAAGGCGTTCGACACAGTTCCTCACAAGAGGGTAATGCAAAAGCTAGAGGATCAGGCACACATACCAGGAAAGGCACTGCAATGGATCAGAGAATATCTGACAGGGAGGCAACAACGAGTCATTGTACGTGACGAGGTGTCAGAGTGGGCACCTGTGACGAGTGGGGTTCCACAAGGGTCAGTCCTAGGACCTGTACTGTTTTTGGTATATGTGAATGACATAATAGAAGGGATAGACTCAGAAGTGTCCCTGTTTACAGATGATGTGAAGTTAATGAGAAGAATTAAATCAGTTGAGGATCAGGTAGGACTACAAAGAGACCTAGACAGGCTACAAGCCTGGTCCAGTAAATGGCTCCTTGAATTTAACCCTGTCAAATGTAAAGTCATGAAGATCGGGGAAGGGCAAAGAAGACCGCAGACAGAGTATAATCTAGGTGGCCAAAGACTGCAAACCGCACTCAAGAAAAAAGATCTTGGGGTGAGTATAATACCGAGCACATCTCTTGAGGCACACATCAATCAGATAACTGCTGCACCTGCACCTGGTCAAGCACGTCAGAAAATTAGAGAAAGTGCAGAGGTTTGCAACAAGACTAGTCCCAAAGCTAAGGGGATTGTCCTACGAAGAAAGGTAAAGAGAAATCGGCCTGACGACACTAGAGGTCAGGAGGGTTAGGGGAGACATGATAACGACATATAAAATACTGCGAGGAATTGATAAGGTGGACAGAGACAAGATATTCCAGAGAGGGGACACAGAAACAAGTGGTCACAGTTGGAAGTTGAAGACTTCTATGAGTCAAAGGGATGTTAGGAAGTATTTCTTCAGTCATAGAGTTGTCAGGAAGTGGAATAGCCTAGAAAGTGACGTAGTGGAGGCAGGAACCATACATAGTTTTAAGACGAGGTTTGATAAAGCTCATGGAGCAGGGAGAGAGATGACCTAGTAGCAATCAGTGAAGAGGCGGGGCCAGGAGCTATGACTCGACCCCTGAAACAACAAATAGGTGAGTACAAATAGGTGAGTACACACACACACACACACACACACACACACACACACACACACACAATGAATGGGAGCACAGAAACAACATATGAGAGGGTAGACAAAACAGCAGACACGCTAAACATGGAGACCCCAACAACACACTGCAGCGGACAGGGACGTAAGAGCAGACCGGACACACAAAGGAACACGGGGAATACATTCATGACAGCACCGGGAGAGGATAATGCACCTTTGACAAGGCAATGGGAGACACAGTGGGAGGAGGAAAGGGAGAAGTCGATTTTCATATATGGCCTGAAGGAAGTCGAAGGAGACACCCACGACAGAAGGAAACAGGAGGTGACAGAACAGATCGATGGTATCATGCTAGCAATAGGGGGAGACTCATCCCAAGTGACAAATTTTCGGAGAATCGGGTGGTACACAAAGGAAGAAATCGACCCTCAAGGTAATATTCAAGGCAGAATCAGCACGCACCATGATCCTGCAAGAGAAAGCTCGGCTGAGGACGAACAGGGTACCGGAATGTATATCTAGATCGAGACAGAACACAGGAAGAAAGGGAGGCCCGGAGGAGAGGATAAGAAGGAGAAGAGAGGGGGGAGGGGAGACAGCGAGATACGGAGGACACCAAGCCCAAGCAGGACAAACACACACACTGGAAATACCCTCAGCGGGCCTCATATCACAAACAACCCACGACACCCATACACTCTAGCACCACACCCACTTATCAGGCCCCCTGTCCCCACCCTAGCAAATGAAAACCCACCGTCACAGTTACCCCCACCCCCACCACAAGCTGCACCCCACCTGCCCATACCCCAACCATACAATCACCCCCACCCATGCTCCAACCCCTGCGGGCACCCTGCCCACACCCCCATCCCGCCAAGACCTCCCAGGGCCACAGTATTGGAAACAAGGTTGAAGGTTTGGTACACAGATGCGGATGGAATTACGAATAAGTATGAAGAGTGGAATAAAAGAATAGATGAGGCATCCCCAGACATCATAGCGGTCACAGAAACTAAACTAAATGAGACAGTAACAGATGCAATCTTCCCACAGGGATATCAGATCCTGAGGAAAGATAGGAGGAGCAGGGGGGTGGAGGGGTCGCACTGCTTGTAAGGCACCGTTGGAGATTCGAGGAAATGGTAGGAGTGGAGGGGGGTAGAGAACGGGATTTCATAGTAGGTACCATCCAGTCTGGGGAGCATAAGATAATCATTGCAGTGATGTATAACCCACCACAGAACTGCAGGAGGCC
>WNWK01044328.1:0-15141 GCA_009830355.1 Cherax destructor | reverse complement strand
TATTAAAAAAACCTAAATTTTACTCACCATACAAGACATCCATATTTTTTTACTGTGCCTATTACATACATAGAACACACTAGGGAAATTTTAAACCCCACCATTTAAACTTCCCTTACTAATTTTAACAGGACAATGACCATAACACAGACACAGACCCCCATGTTCCCCGTGTCCACCAACACTATAAAAAAACCTAATGCAATAAATTCATTACCTGTCATTGCCAAAGAAACCCTGCCTGTACCCCAATTCAAAACGATGCTAAAAAACCACCTTCTCACCCAAACCTAAATGCTCAATATCAAACATTTCCCAACAAAGTAGAATAATCACTTAAATGTAAAAAACTTACTAATCACTTAAATGTAAAAACCTGTTATGAATAATACATACTAAGCTAACTGTTTCCATAACATTTACATTATAATGACCACGTAAACTGTAACTGCAATGCAATTAATTGTTTTAAATTGTTATCTCACTCAATTAGTTGCATTGCTACAATTAATTGATATGTTCAACTTATATTCAAACTTTATAACTTAGATACACAATTATACTTATTTTATAAATTATCAACCATAACTTTTCACCATGTAGTCTACAATTAAGTAGTCCTGAGAATGCCCGCAATGCACAGCATATTAGGGGCTTTTCGCATGTACATCTCATTAATACCTATGTATCTTGTCTACCCAACCATGAATCACTGTACCATGTCTCAATAAAGTATTATTATTATTATTATGATAGTGGCGTACGTATTGCCGAGCTCTGCAGGATATACAATAAGGTCCCATCACCTATCAGTTCCATTGTGGCGAAGAGAAAAGAAATCACGGAAGCTAATGTTGCGAAAGGGGTGAATACGATAACAAAACAGAGACCACAAACAATTGAAAATATGGAGAAATTGTTGTTGGTGTGGATAAACGAAAAACAGCTAGCAGGTGATAGTGTTGTACAATCAATCATATGTGAAAAGGTAAAGCAGTTGCATGCCGATCTTGTCAAGAAAATCCCTGGAACCAGTGCTGATGTTGGTGAATTTAAGGCCAGCAAAGGCTGGTTCGAAAAATTCAAGAAGCGAAGTGGCATACACAGTGTTGTAAGGCATGGTGAGGGTGCCAGTTCAGACAAACATGCGGCTGAAAAATTTGTGCGTGAATTCAAAGAATATGTAGAGGCTCAAAATTTCAAACCCGAACAAGTGTTTAATTGTGATGAAACAGGCCTGTTTTGGATGAAAATGCCAAGGAGGACCTACATCACGCAGGAGGAAGGCACTGCCAGGACACAAGCCTATGAAAGACAGGCTAACTCTCTTGTTGTGTGGTAATGCTAGTGGGGATTTAAAATTAAAGCCTTTACTTGTGTATGGAATAGGTAGTAAGTTACTGAAGGCTGTAAAGTTTTTATGAGGATAGTGAGGCTCAGGTTAGGGTGTGTAGGAAAGAGGGAGATTACTTCCCGGTAAAAGTAGGTCTTAAACAGGGATGTGTAATGTCACCATGGTTGTTTAATATATTTATAGATGAGGTTGTAAAAGAAGTAAATGCTAGGGTGTTGGGGAGAGGGGTGGGATTAAATTATGGAGAATTAAATGCAAAATGGGAGTTGACACATTTACTTTTTGCTGATGATACTGTGCTTATGTGAGATTCTAAAGAAAAGTTGCAGAGGTTAGTGGACGAGTTTGAGAGGGTGTGTAAAGGTAAAAAGTTGAAATTGAACATAGATAAGAGTAAGGTGATGAGGGTATCAAACGATTTAAATAAAGAAAAATTGGATATCACATTGGAGAGAGGGATTATGGAAGAAGTAAATGTTTTCAGATATTTGGGAGTGGATGTGTCAGCGGATGGGTTTATGAAGGATGAGGTTAACCATAGAATTGATGAAGGAAAAAAGGTGAGTGGTGCGTTGAGGTATCTGTGGAGACAAAAAACGTTATCCATGGAGGCAAAGAAGGGAATGTACGAAAGTATAGTGGTACCAACACTCTTATATAGGTGTGAAGCATGGGTTGCAAATGCTTCAGCGAGGAGGAGGCTGGAGGCAGTGGAGATGTCCTGTCTAAGGGCAATGTGTGGTGTAAATATTATGCAGAAAATTCGGAATGTGAAAATTAGGAGAAGGTGTGAAGTTACTAAAAGTATTTGCCAGAGGGCTGAAGAGGGGTTGTTGAGGTGGTTTGGTCATTTAGAGAGAACGGATCAAAGTAGAATGACTTGGAGAGCGTATAAATCTGTAGGGGAAGGAAGGTGGGGTAGGGGTCGTCCTAGAAAAGGTTGGAGGGAGGGGGTAAAGGAAGTTTTGTGGGCGAGGGGCTTGGACTTCCAGCAAGCATTTGTTAGAGTGTTAGATAGGAGTGAATGGAGACGAATGGTTTTTGGGACCTGACGAGCTGTTGGAGTGTGAGCAAGGTAATATTTTGTGAAGGGATTCAGGGAACCCAGTTATTTGATTTAGTTGGACTTGAGTCCTGGAAATGGGAAGTACAATGCCTGCACTTTAAAGGAGGGGTCTGGGATAGTGACAGCTGGGAGGGACTATTCTCGGCTGTCGTATCTGAGCGCCTCTGCAAAGATAGTGATTATGTATGAGTGTGGTGAAAGTGTTGAATGATGATGAAAGTATTTTCTTTTTGGGGATTTTCTTTTTTTTTGGGTCAACCTGCCTTGGTGGGAGACGGTCGACTTGTTGAGGGTAAAAAAAAAAAAAAAAAAAAAAACTTGTGTATCACAATATCGTCAAAAGTAAATTGTGTGTGATGTGGAAGGCTAACCCTAAGCATGGGTCACCAGTGAAATTTTCCTGGAATGGTTTAATCATGTGTTTGGCCCGAGTGTGAAGAACTACCTCCTGGAAAAGAAATTTGGACTCAAGTGCCTCCTGGTAATGGACAATGCTCCTGCTCATCCTCGAGACTTGGAAGACCAATTGTCTAAGGAATTCAAATTTGTAACAGTGAAGTTCTTGCCTCCTAACACCACTCCTTTCATCCAGCCCATGGACCAGCAGGTCATTTCTAACTTCAAAAAACTGAACACCAAAGCAATGTTTCAAAGGTGCTTTGACATAACCTCGGACTCTGAATTGACCTTAAGAGAGTTCTGGAGGGATCACTTCAATATCTTCCAGTGCATAAGCCTTATAGATAAGGCTTGGCAGGGAGTAACTTCCAAGACGACGAACTCTGCTTTGAGAAAGTTGTGGCCAGATTCTGTCCCAGACAGAGATTTTGAAGGGTTTGGGCCTGACCCTGAGGAGCCTGTGGAAGTTGTGGAAAGTATTGTGTCTTTGGGGAAGTCCATGGGGTTGGATGTGAGTGGAGAGGATGTGGAAGAGTTGGTGGAGGACCACAATGAAGATCTAACCACTGAAGACCTGCAAGAGCTTGAGGTGCAACACCATCAAACCACAACTCAGGAAATTGCTTCAATGAATGAGGGAGAGAGATGTAAGGTGCCTTCTTCAACGATTAAGGAGATTTGTGAAATCTGGACTACGATGCATTCATTTGTGGAGGAACACAACCCTGACAAAGATGTTGCAATCCGTCTAGGCAACATGTACAATGACAATCTCTTATCCCATTTTAGGGACATTTTAAAGAGACGCCAGCAACAGAGCTCTCTGGACAGATATTTAGTGCCACAGGTGTGCATTGACTCTCAGGCTGGTCCTAGTGACAGTAAAAGACAAAGAAAGGAAGTGACCCCAGATGAGGACTTGGTACCTAGAGTCCTTATGGAGGGGGATTTCCCTTCCAAAGAATAACCTCTCTTCCCTCTCCCCTCCTCCCTGTCTTCGATCCAGCAACATCAGTCTTCAATAAAGGTAAGCATGTAAATCTATCTTTAACCCTTTGACTGTCACAACCCCTAATCCTGAGAGCTCTCCTGTTGTCGCGAAGTTTAAAAAAAAAAAAAAAAATCTTATGAAATGAGAGAGAATATTTTCCCGATGGTAATGACACCAAAAGTAAGAAATTTGATTGAAAACGTATGGAGTTACGCTCTCGTGAAGTTAGTGATCTCAGCGATATATACGCATTGGCAATTTCGCCGACTTTGAGCCCTATTTTCGGCCAATTCCATTGTTCCAGTCAACCAAACTCATAGCTATTTCTTTAGAACTCCATTTGTTCTATCGATTGAGTACAAGAAACCACCAATTTACCAATTTCAACTACCCAATAAAATGGTCAGAAATTGGCAATTTGGCCAATTTCATGCAAAATAAAAAAGTTGTCAATTTCAAAATAGGGTCCTGAATAAACAATGCAGACATTCCTGGCACTAAAATAAGATGTTATCTGTTCATTAGTCACGTCTTTAGGCCCCTCTTATATTACTCTTGTTTTCTATTTTGATTTTTTATTCACACAAAAAATAGAAGATTTACCGTTATGCAGACTATTGCATTTTTGCAAAAATGGTATAAATAATATCAGTGCACTTGTGAAAGAATATTAGACTCACCAATTGATGTGTATTAGACGCGTGGCGTGATTTGTTTACTCTTGAACATTTGCAAAAATCAAACATTTCCCTTACTTTGAGCTCAATTTCAAAGTCGTTTTCATCAAGAAAATAATCAAAATCATTAATATATCTGTAGTATGTTTTCCATTCTATCAAATGAGACCATAAAAAAGAGAATACAACCATAAATACTATATGAAAATACACCTCAAAGACGGCATTTTAATCCAAAAAAACGGTCAGTTTTTTTTTCTCTCATTATGCGCTGCGTGCTGCAGGATTTTTTTATACAGTGCACACTGACCACACAGACCCATTCTCTCATATGTGGGCCTACCAGCTTTCTCCCACTTGATTTGAAGCCGCTAGAATTTGTGAGTATATATACGTCCGAAACAGTGGCTCGTAAGACGTATATATACAACCGAAACAGTCAAAGGGTTAAGGCACCCCCCCCCCAAATTTTTTTTTTAATACTTCTGAGTGTTTGGAACGGATTAATTGAATTTACATTATTTCTTATGGGGAAAATGATTTCAGTTTTCGCCGATCCCTTTGGAACGGATTAAACGCGAAAACCAAGGGTCCACTGTATCTGAGACCTTGACCATGCTTGTACTTTCTTCTCTTTAGCTTTGGATGAATTTGCTGACATGTGATGTAGCAGAGTTAAGCATTTTTATAATTGGAATTGATGATAATTTTAACATCTTTGAAGAACTTATCAATCTTCAGTCACTTCGTGGAAAAACAAGAGGCTCAGACATATTTGATAAAGTAAAGTCATGCCTAGAAAATCTGTAACTAGATTTTAATAAACTCATCAGCATTTGTACTGACTGAGCCCATCAATGATAGGACTGCAACTTTCCTTGAAATCATTTTAGGTCATCCTCTACTAAAATATCACTATTATACACCAAGAGTCACTGTGTGGACAAACTTTAAATTTGAATCATGTTATGCTACAGGTTGTGAAATGCGTGAATAAAATCAGAGCAGGAGGATTAAACAGAAGAGAATACAGTGGTACCTTGACTTACGAGTGCCCCAACTTACAAGCCATCGCTCAGTCGATTTTCTGCTTTGAGTTGTGAGCCAAAATCCGAGTTACTAGCAAAAAAAAAAAATATTTACTGAAAATGACATTTGGCAAGAACCCCGGCCTAAATGGCACAACGAAAGGTGATATTTTGACTTGGTACAGTGGTACCTCAGTTTACGATATTTTTTCGTTCCAGAAAGCTGTTCAAGTGCCATTACCAAACGAATTTATCCCCATAAGGAATAATGTAAAATAGACTAGTCCTTTTAGATCCCCAAAAATACACTTACAAAAGCATTTAAAAAAATAAACTTACATAAAAGGGCGAGTTTGGGGACCATCGTAAACCGAGGTACCACTGTACTTATAAAACAATGCTAGTGCGATGTTTTCACTGGAAGTAATCGTGTGATTATCTTTAGTTATTCTACAAAAAAATTAAGTTTTTAAGTTTTTGACATCTGCAAAATATCTTGCCCTTTACTCCAACACAAATCCCAAAATATTTGGAATATTTCCAATATTCCACAAGCCAATTGTAGAACAATCCTTTTTTTTATGATTCCTGTCACTATTATTGCATTTACTTCAATAAATGGTGGGCTTCATGAAATAAGTCAGTAACTTACTTCCGAGATATTCATATATCACTGCACTAGTGATCTAATGCAGTTAGCCTCTCAAAAACTCCATTTCCTCTTACCCAGGACCAAAGAACACATTATAGGAAGGAGCAGTGTGATTTTACATGCTCGGACTGGTCCTGGACACTCGCCATATTATGGCCTATTTTATTCATTCTAGAGTATATATCATGTTTCTATGTTACTTACAGTGTTTATTATGTCATATTAGATCAATTCTGACAGATAAATAAGCTGTAGAGTTGATATTAGCGTTATATTGAAGTATTTTCTGCTGCCCCTAGGTGGTTTTTTTGGGCTGGAATGGATTAATGGTACAGTGGTCCCTCGGTTTTCGCCGAAAATTCGTTCCAGAATGCTGCTCAAGTGCCATTACCGAACGAATTTACTTCCTTAAGAAATAATGTCACGAAGGTCAGTCTATTTCAGACCCCCAAAAATACACTTGCAACAGCACTTACAAAAATACACTTACATAAATGTTCGAGTTTGGAGATGCACGAAAACCGAGGGACCACTGTATTTCAATTAATTTCAATGAGGAAAATTGATTTGATATACGAGCAAACTCAGTTACGAGCTCGGTCATGGAACGAATTAAACTAGTAAGACAAGGTACCACTGTATTGTCAATTGATAGTCTTGGAATATGGTGATCTCATCCTTCATTGTGAGGCTTTCTAGAGGACAGGTTCTCAGTAGATTTTGGAAACTAAATAATAGTGCTCATAATTTTCTAGAAGAGAAGAATGAGCTGCCTGAGGAAAGAGCCCTTTTATGTGATAACAAATGGCTATTTGATTTAGCATTTTTAGTTGATGTTACCAACCATCTCAATGATCTAAATTTGAAATTGCAGGGCAAGAAAAAATTGTTTCCTAGCTAAGTGAATGACATCAGTGCATTCAAGATGAAAGTTAAAACATTTTACTTCTCAATTAGAAAATGAGGATTTGAGCCAGTTTCCAGAATTAAAAGAACAAAGTGCATTTGCTGAAGATAATGGCAATTTTACAGAATATATTTAAAAAAAAATCAGATTACTGCAAGAGTTGTTTGAAAGTCATTTTAGTGATTTTGCTAAAGACGATGACTGCATACTAGTATTTATAAACTCATTTTCACTTAGTGAAGAAAAAATCCTGAAGATGACTAGTAACATATAAACGGAACTTTTTTTTTAACACGTCAGCCGTTTCCCACCGAAGCAGGGCAACCCAAAAAAGAAAAACTTTCAATATCACTCAACATTTTCAGTCTTTGCAGAGGCACCCAGATATGACAGTTCTAATGTCACTCCAAACAGCAAATATCCCAAATTCATTATTGAAAATAAAATATGATGACTTCCCTCAGTTCCAAATGCTTCTGACAATTTTTGGCGATCATTACCCGGTACACATTTTCCAGAACTAGGAAAATTTGCCCAGAGTTATATCTGTCGTTTTGGAACAACATACAGATGCGAACGACCATTTTCATCCAAGAAACTGATAAAAAACAGAGATCACGATTGACTGAATCAGATTTGAAGAATTTTCTGCTGCTCTCAGTAACTAATTTATACAAATACAAATACAATTTTATTTCTTTGCTCGTGTACATGGGTTTACATTACAATCATAAATTGAGGTGCAAGGAGAGCCTCTGGCATGCCTTGGCATTAGGGGCAGCTTAATCTAATGGCTTATAGACTATGAACATAATATTGGAATAATTGAGTGAGTTTGAATTGGTAGATCGTTCAAATTATGATATGATGATAATACACTGTTCATTACAAAATGATGAGAGACATTGTAACAAGTGTTTAGTAGGATGGAACATAATAGTAAAAATTAAATTATCTTTAACTCCAAACATTACAAGCTTGGCAAAATCAAAGCAAACTCAAAATTTTCATTAAAATAAGTAATGTTTATCGTGTCTTTATATTAGAGCATTTTATATAAAAATGCTAAATATCTTCATATTACCATACTTATAAAGAAATGAATGGGGGTACAAGTGTTGTATGGAGCATCTGAACTAGAACGTGAAAAATCTGGAGCATGAAATGCAAAGGTTGGCCACCCCTGAGGTAAGGTATACTTACTCTAAATATACAAGGGATGTCTTTCTTGTTGGCATGTATCACATCAGAGTCCCGCACTGTTGAAACTTCAAACTGGTCGTCTCTCATGTCAAGGACGGTGCTTACCCACACACTTGGTAAGGCATTTCTGTGAAAGAAAATTAACGTAGTGATTCAAATACACTTAAGAGTTTCATGAAATATTTCAAGTACAGTAGACCATCATTTAGCATGGTAGTTACGTTCCTGAAAACATCGTGTTAGATAAATTAGTGTTAGATAATTATAAGAACTTATGGGAAAAATAGGGTTACGTTCCTGGGAGTCCCCAAAAAGCCAAACAAATTTTTTTTAGACCAACAGATCTTGCAAAAATTGAAGGTGAATATGTAATTGTAGTTCATTGTCGTGATATATTACTGCTTAAGACTACAAATGCAATAGAAATAATAGTATTTCTTACCCTAAATTGTGGGTAATGGTGTTTGTGGATGATTGCTAAGAGTGGATATGCATGGTGTGGCCCTACTGGGCTGAGGTGGATGGTTGTTGGTTGTTGGCAGAAGTGGATGGTAGAGGTTCTGGTACTAAAGTCGATGGTTGTATTGAAGTGTGCATAAATGCTGTAATAGATCTCTGGGCTCTTTTACCCTGCAGTACATTAAACAGCTGACGGTAAGGCATCATCAGCTGGTCTAGACCCAGTTTCAAAGCACTGCTTCTAGATTTGTTATTGTATAATTATACTATTACTATCAATAAATAATATCTACCTATCATATTTATTCCAGGATAATATTAGGTATAACATAAATAATGTAGAAGCATGATAAAGATGCATAAATTAATAAAAACTGACATACAGGTATTGAAGGGTGGGCAGGGCTATGAGAGAGAAGGTGGAGCAGTGTCAGTTGCTCATGGACCACCATGGCGTGAGGACATGTTAGTTCACGGCACTATAAAGTATTGTAAAATAATACTACAGTGGACCCCCTAAAATTGGCCTTAATCCGTTCCAGGAGCTAGGCCTAAAAACGAACTGGCCGATTTCTGAACCTTTATTTCCCATAAGAAATAATGTAAATACAATTAATCCGTTCCACCCAAAAATATTCACCAAAAATTCATTTTTTTAAAGAATAAATACTATAGTTTTACATACAGAAAACAATGAGAAATAAATATAAAGCACTAATTTTAATGGATAAATGAACGATTAAATCAGTTTTACCTTTATTGAAGACATGAAAGCGATTGGAAGTTCAGTATTTTTTTCACAGTGGCTGTTTTACCATATTCTTGTTGGTGTATGAGAGAGGCAGGAGAGTTTGTTTGGAGGCAGGACAAGATAGTCCTTTAATATGACAATAATATCAACTCTACAGCTTATTTATCTAGCACAATTCATCTAATATGACATCATAAACAATATTAATAACACAGAAACATGATATAAACTCTAGAATGAATAAAACATGTCATTACAAATGTAAGGACTGGTGAGTGTTGTTGTTGGGTATAAGGGCCACTGACCATAAGCCGTGGTGGGTGGCAGCAGAAAGTCACCACCACTATTCACACAAACAATGTACATAATATATAAATAGGAAATATTTACACCTTAAATTTATAAATAAATATTTACTTTAATTCATAAATAGGAAATATTCACACTTATATAAATAAGAAATATTTACACTTACCTTGGAGGAAATGTTGGCAGAGGGCAGCTCTGGTCTCAGTGTCCCTATATTCCTCAAACAATGGAGGAGTTAAGTTTCGTGTCGTCATTTTTCTATCGATTAATGGCTGGACTTACTTGCTACACTGTTAATGCTACACTTTATCGCTGGCTGGTGCTATAGCCTTTATACATAAGCCCCATACATATAGCCCCCATACATAAAGGAGGAGATCAAACAGACCTGAATAACTACAGGCCGATATCTAACTTACCCCTTCTCTCCAAAATCTTTGAAAAATTAATTCATAGACAAATATATTCCTACCTCACCTCCAACAACGTACTCAACCACTGTCAATTTGGATTCAGGTCTAATAAAAATACAAATGATGCCATTATACATATGCTAGAAATAATTTACACTGCTCTTGAGAAAAAAGAAATCCCAGTGGGAATCTTCATTGATTTACGTAAAGCTTTTGATACAGTTGACCATGATCTGCTACACCTAAAATTATCACACTATGGTATAAGAGGGCACTCTCTCAACTACCTAAAATCATACCTTAGCAACAGAAACCAATATGTGTACACAAATGGAGCTAGCTCTACCGCGCAAACTATTACAGTAGGTGTCCCACAGGGAAATGTTCTTGGCCCACTTCTCTTTCTCATTTACATAAACGACCTACCAAATGCATCTCAACTACTCAAACCCATACTACTTGCAGATGACACTACATACGTTATCTTGCACCCAAGCCCAGACACACTAGCCAACACTAAATACTGAATTGCAGAAAATATCTACCTGGATGATGACGAACAAACTTACTCTCAATATTGATAAAACCTATTTTATTCAGTTTGGGAACAGAGCTATAAATGCACCACTTAACATAATGATAAACAGGTCCCCTATCACAAAAATTACAGAGGGAAAATTCTTAGGAATCCATCTTGACAGTAGCCTCAAATTTCAGACACATATACAACAAATTTCCAAGAAAGTCTCAAAGACCGTGGGAATACTATCCAAGATACGGTACTATGTTCCACAACCAGCTCTCCTTACCCTATATCACTCACTCATTTACCCCTACCTCACCTATGGAATCTGCGCATGGGGCTCAACATCAATAACTCATCTCAGACCATTAATAACACAACAAAAGGCAGCAATTAGAATGATAACAAATTCACACTCCAGACAACATACTCCACCAATATTCAAAAACCTAAACTTGCTCACCATACAAGACATCCATACTTTTTACTGTGCCTATTACATACATAGAACACTCTATGCAAATATTAACCCACCACTCAAACTTCTCCTTACCAATTTTAACAGGACACATGACCATAACACTAGACACAGATCACTCCTCGATGTTCCCCGTGTCCATCTAACACTATGTAAAAACTCAATGCATATAAAAAACACGAACGAATTTACTTCGTTAAGGAAAAATTTCACATAGGTTAGTCTATTTCAAACCCCCAAAAATACACTTCCACAAGCACTTACAATATTATACTTACATAATTGTATGATTTCCGGGGTTTACGAAACACGGGGGTCCACTGTAGAATAATCACTTAAATATAAAAACCTGATTAATCACTTAAATGTAAAAACCTGATTAATCACTTAAATGTAAAAACCTGTTATGAATAATACATACTAAGCTAACTGTTTCTATAACATTTACATTATAATGACCACGTAAACTGTAACTGCAATGCAACTAATTGTTTTAAATTGTTATCTCACTCAATTAATTGCATTGCTACAATCAATAAATTATTATGTTCAACTTATACTCAAATTTTACACCTTAGATACACAATTATACTAATTTTATAAATTATCAACCATAACTTTTTACCATGTAGTCTAATATTAATTAATCTTAAGAATGCCCGCAATGCACAGCATATTAGGGGCTTTTGGCATGTACATTTCATTTATACCTAACTATGTATCATTGTATCATGTCTACCTTACTATGTATCATTGTACCATGTCTAAATAAACATTATTATTATTATTATTATTGACTTGTGCTGCTTTAGTATCATACATATCGTAGAATTACTGAAGAAGGCACATTCTCCCCTCTCTTCCTCCTCCACTTTGGTACTTTGCTACAATTTCTTTCTACAATTCTATCGTGTTTGTCACTTTCTTTACCAAAGGCCTGTCACTATGAAGTTTCTTTGGCCCCATGGGGGCTTATATCACAGTCACAATCAATAAACAAGCACTAAACACAATGAATTTATTGTGATAAACAAAGCTAGACTGGCTCACGATGCCTGCTCGCAAGCACGGGGCAGGCGGACAGGTCTGGTACATGCACCTATAATCGGGGAAGGGCCGATAATCTGGCAAAAATTGGGCCAAAAAAAGCGTTTGATTTTCGAGCTGGCCGATAATCAGACCGGCCTATTTGCGGGGTTCCACTGTATTACTATCAATAAAGGTTATCTACATATCATATTTATTCCAGAATAATATTAGGTATAACATAAATAGCGTAGAAACATGATAAAGATGCACAAATTAATAAAAACTGATATTATATACGTAAAGGTATTGAAGGGTAGGCAGGGCTATGAGGGAGACGGGCTAGCAGTCTCTCTCAGCTCGGTTACTCATGGACCACCATGGCATGTGGAGGTGTGAGCTCACCGCACTAAAATATTGTTTAATAATACTTATTATTACTATCAATAAGTTATCTACCTATCATATTTATTCCAGAATAATATTAGGTATAACATAAATAACGTAGCAGCATGATAAAGACGCCCAAATTAATAAAAATATGACATAGATAATGAAGGTTGGAGGGTGGGCCCAACGTCAGCCCGTAAACAAAGCCAGCCTGCCCCACACACCAGCCAGGGTACTTCCCCACACACCAGCCAGGATACTTCCCCACACACCAGCCAGGATACTTCCCCACACATCAGCCAGGGTACTTCCCCACACACCAGCCAGGGTACTTCCCCACACACCAAAATTGGGATGGGCAAATATTCCGATTATTGTATGGCATGCACACGTATGAACCAAACTGAACGCTGGGACGGATGCGTGGGTGGGTGAGGGTGGCAGTAGGACTCACCCACTGACTCAATGGTTTAACCCACCGCGGGCAACTGCGTGCTCAAAATTTTTTCCCCTCCCGCGAACCGTGTAATATCATTTTTACGTTGTGTTAGATACAGTGGTACCTCGAGTTACGATATTTTTTCGTTCGAGAATGCTGTTCAAGTGCCATTACCAAACGAATTTATCCCCATAAGGAATAATGTAAAATAGACTAGTCCTTTTACACCCCCAAAAATATACTTACAAAAGCATTTAAAAAAATAAACTTACATAAAAGGGCGATTTTGGGGACCATCGTAACTCGAGGTACCACTGTAATAATATGCCACAATTCTTCAATTGTGCAATACCCATAACGTGCAACATAATCTCGTGCTAAATGATGGTCTACTGTATATAAAAAACTCACTAGTGCATATAATATTGCCTTCTCATATTTAACACAACACAGGCCTGATTCTTGGGACATGTGAACAATTATATTTTAAATTTGAAAGAAGGGCTAATAAAAACAAAAATGTTGTAAAAAAATCTGTAACACTTGAGCACTTGCCAGGCACAGAAGTAAAGGTTGAAGGAAACAGTTTACCTCAGGTGTTGGTAGTACATGTGACAGCAAGTTCTCAACCTGTCTTGTACAAGTTTAGAAAGCTAGAAAAATTTATTGGTATATATGCAAGTAAACAATTTCTTATTACAAGGACTGGGCAAATCCCTTCATCCTAAGTTACTGATTAGTTTAAGCTTGTCTCCTTAGCCAGAAAAAATTTGATCATTTTGCGTGCATGCATGCGCATACATGCGTACGCGCACACGTGCGCATGTGCACTTGGCCACCCACACGTGTGCATGCACACACACACAAACACACACACATAATATATGGGTACAATAATATATACAGTGGACCCCCGGTTAACAGCCTGCTCCAAACACTAACAATTATGTAAGTGTATTTTTGTAAGTGCTTTTGTAAGTGTATGTTTGGGGGTCCAAAAGGACTAATCTAATTTACATTATTCCTTATGTTAATAAATTCGTTCGGTAACAGCACTTGAACAGCATTCTGGAACGAATTATGGCCGTTAACCAGGGGTCCACTGAATATACAGTGGAACCTCAACTTATGAGAGCCCCAACATACGAGTTTTTCAAGATACGAGCCGTCACTTGGTCGATTTTTTTATCTGAGTTACGAGCCAAAATCCTAGTTACGAGCGAGTTTCCCTCTCAAGGGAAGTTCCTTGATGCTGGTGAGGGGCTCTTGATCTAGGGAATTGGATCTGTGCTCCAGTTCCCTAAATTAATAATAATAATAATAACGAGAGAGCTTCAGTTCCCTAAATTAATACAATGATAATAATAATAATTATAATACAGTGGACCCTCGCTATTCGAACGGCTCGGCAATAGAACATATCGTCATTAGAACATATCATCATTAGAACAAAAAAATCAATATCGACATGCGAACAAAATATCGCGATTCGAACAAGTGCGTCCGTGACCTGTCCACCCAGGCACGCTTGGGTGCCTCAGCGCGAAAGGCGTGGAGAGCCAGTCCCGCGTTGTTTACACTGGAGAGAACAATACCCTGCACGCTCATCCAGACATTTCACACTTAATTATAATTGTTTGGAGTTTGTTCATTAAGTGCGACTGTGAAATAAGTTACCATATGTACCAAGAAAGTTCCTAGTGGTACCCCTGGGATGAAGAGAGTAAGAAACACCATAGACATGAAGAAGGAAATTAAACAAAAATACGAGAGTGGTGTGCGAATGTCTGAGCTTGCCAGGATATATGGTAAAAACAGGTCAACTATCGCTTCTATCCTGCTTAAGAAGGAACAAATCAAGGAAGCTGATGTTCCAAAAGGTGTCACTGTGCGAGCCAAAAATAGACCACAAATAATTGAAGAGATTGAGAAGTTGTTGCTGGTGTGGATCAAGGATAAACAGTTGGCGGGTGATAGTGTGTCGGAGTCAATCATTTGTGAAAAGGCAAGAAAGTTGCATGCCGATCTTGCAAAGAAAATGCCTGCAACCAGTGTTGATTGTAGTGGTAGTGAATT